>JBCFYV010003188.1:0-30867 GCA_039000515.1 Timema cristinae
AAACTTCCACTTTTTATTGAGTTTGCAATTTAGGCTCTACATCAACTGGGGGGATAAGGTCAGGCCTTTCTCATGCATCCAGATGCTACAAACCCAAATGATTGTCGATGATATTATAAACTGGCGCTGACCAATTAGAAGATACACTCTCTCTCAACAAGAGCTCACGAGTTAAAAAAAGGGTGGGTTGAATTGTGCAAATGGCCAGTAACTCACCCCAGGTACTGAGCGCTGTACCCAAGGGCATCGTGAGCCCCCACTTTACTTATCACACTCCTGAACAACCTCTCTATAGCATCCTTGGACTCAAAGAAAGCCTGATAGTGAGGGCATTTTCGTGTAAGATTGATATATTTTAACAAGCCCTGACTAAACGTTCAGTACACTCTGCTCTGGCTCAAATTTACGACCTGTGTGGTTGGTTGACACCAGTAGTATTCTGGGCCAAATCTTGATGCAACTTCTATAGACACTAGGACTATCTTGGGACGAACCTCTACACGCAGATATTTCTGCAAAATGATAAGTTTCTGGAAGAGTTCCAGACTTAGAAAACTTCAGCATACCTCATTACTCTCTCTCTCTACTCCCACTGTAGAGTCCAATTACATGAAATTCTCAGCTGCATCTGAGTAGGGTTATGCAGCATTTCATCTATCTCAGATGTGTGATTCAAAACTCTAAAGTCAAAGTAAATTGCTTATTGCAAAATGAGATGTTGCACCTCTAAAACGGATTTCGTTGCCCTGTCTTGAATTATGTGGAGCTCATTTACTTTCAAAATTAATGCAATACTGTAGAAGCATTACCACATAATTTAGTTACCGCTTGGCAGACTCAACCATTGTACTTGCATGGATACACACCCCCCAAATACTGTCTCAAGGTATATTTTGCTAATCAGGTTTCTCAAAATACAAGAGATTACACCTCCAGAAGAATGGGCTAAAGTTCCTACCAATCAAAATCCAAGTGACGTGGCCTCCCGTGGTTATCCCCTCCCCTGCTCTGTAAAACCACCCTTTGTGGTTTACAAAGGGCCCCCTATGGTTAGCAGCATCCAGCACACAATGGGCCCCCACTTTACTTTTTATCTTCCCGAATCACACTCTCCTAGAAACGAAACCTCAAAATTTTAACATACTCATCTTGGGACACAAAGAAGACTGGGTATTAAAAATTTTGATTTCATCGTGGTTCATCTTACAGAGGGGTTTTTTCCTATATACTATGGTTCATCTGTAAACTAAAAAAAAAAAGACCATTTGTTCTGGGCCTTTCACTCCAAAAATTAAAAAAGGGCCACCCTTTTAAATTGGAAATTAACCCAAATCAATAAATTTAAGGAATAAAACAATCCCTCAAACTTGGAAAAATTTGTTAGTACCACATTAAAACCGTTTACCCCCGTTTCTGGATTCTGAGGTAAAACTTCGTGTGGGAAAAGAAAGACCAAAAAATCGAAAAAAGTTGCCAAACCAGCAAAACACCCCTTAATTTATTCCCCAAAAAAAACATTCCCAAATATGAAAAAAAAAAATTAGATCCCCACAATCCCCTTTTTTTAAAAAAAAAAAAAAAAAAAAAAAAAAAAAAATGCAGGCCCACAACTAATTTGCAACCCCGTAATTTTCCCAAAGTCTATTAGTTTAATCCAGCTAGGGTTTTAATCAGATTTTCTTTTTTTTAAAATGCAAAAAATTTACCGATCAACCAAAAAATACAGCCCCCTTAATGGAGATCTACCTGAAGCTCGTCTAACCCCCTTTCTTAAAAAAGGGGGGTTGTATAATGCAGCCCCTTTCAAAATTTTAAGTTACAAAACATTACGGCGTTTCGAAAACCGAAAAAGGGAAATTCCTGAAAGTATTTGTTTCACCACCAACAGTACACCCCTTGAAGTTGCAGCAGATCTGTCTACAAACGTTTTCCCATTGCCCTTTAGCTTCCAATGCCCTCCCCGGGGGTTATGCTCAGACATTTATTCTGACGGGGGTATAAACTCGGGTAGTTTTCTACTTAAATGAAGAAAATAAGAACAGCATTTCTTAAAGAAAAAAAGAATCAAGATCAAAGTGACCCGATTTGTCCCCAAAAATTTGGAATCGTTTCACTTCCTAACCCCCCCTCCCCAAACCCCAAAAGGGGACTCGGGGAAACCCACTTTAAAGGCTAAAAAACCAAACCTCCCCAAAAATTTTTTTTGGGCACCCAAATTGGAAGAAAAAAATTACACTCGCCACCAAAAAGTTAAAGTTTACTCAACCCCGGGGCCCCCCCTTTAAACACCCTTCCCTTTTTTTTGTAAACTACTTAATTTTTTATTTTTTTTTCCCCCTTTTTAAAAAAAAATGAATTAATGGCCCCAAAATAAAGACATATATTATTAAAAATTAGCTCACGAAAAAAAGTTTCCTTTTTTAAAAAACACATAAACAATTTAGTGTTTTTAGTACCAAATTTTTTTTAAATTTTAAATTTTAAACCAAGCAAAAAATTTTTTAAAACAAAAATAATTGGTCAATTTATGGGGGCTTGTGAAAACCCAAACCCCCAATACTAATACATTTGTTTAGAATCATCAAAAATTTACTTTATTTTTTTTGTTTGAAACTTCCCCCTTTTTTCAGTTTCTACAACTGCTGGCAAAATATTCAGGGTTGAATAAATTTTTTAAAAAAAAAGGGTTTGCAAATTGTCAACAAAAATAAAGGGGAGACTTTGCAAGGATTTTTTTATTTTTCTTCAAAAAGGCAAAAAATTTTTGGATGGGGGAAAATTAAAGAACCCTCAAAAATTTCTTAAATAAATCAGAGGTTCATCCCCTAACTCACCACAATGCAAGAAAAATACTAGAAGTATTGTTTACAGGCTTTTATAAAAAAAAAATTGCTTTTGAATTTTTCTAAAATTTCATATTTTTCCCTGGGAAAACTACTATTTTTTAAAAATAACTTTTTAATTTTGATTTTTTTATAGATAAATAAAATTTTAACTGTCAATTAAAATTAAAATGAATGTTTAATCAAAGCGTGTAGAAAAAAAATTATATTAAAAAAAGAAAATTTTAAATTTTTTCGTGTCTTAAAGACTATATTTTAAAATAAAAAATTCCATTTTATTATTTTGGGCAAAAAATTTTTACATTCCCAAACAGCTTACAAAAACAGTTTTTTGCACTAAAAAACAATTATAAAAATAAATGTTTTTTTTGGGCATCAAAAAAATCAAAATTTGGACTCTACAATTACCCAAGATATTTAGTTGAATTTACATTTTTAAAAAAATAAACTGCTTACACGGGAAAATACATTGTCACTTTTTTAACATTTATTTTTGACTGTCTGTTAAGTGGGTAAGAAAAGAAAAACTATTTATATAAAAAGGGGATCTGTTTTAAGCATCAACACGAGATAAAAAAATATGTGTGGAATATCATTTTTAAGAAGCAAGATGAGATATCCCCCTTTAAACCTTACGTCTTTTTATTTGGCAATATAGCCCTTAAAAATTGCGTGACCACCAGGAAAGAAAAAAAAGGGCCCATAAAGGGTAAATATTTTTAAAATGCTATTTGCAAAGCAAATTATTCACTGGAAAAACAGACCCTGGTGTGTATCATGACATTTTACTATACAATAATTTTTTCCCCGCCATAAACCAAATTAACACTTACAAAAGGTAAAAAACTAAAATCAAATTGTGAGCTCATTTCTGATTGATTTGCTGACACTTCGGAATAATTCTTAAAAGGGGGCTGGTGGACTTGGAATTAGGGGGGGACCTCTTTTAAGGATTTTTTTTCTTAAACCAAAAAAATTTCTTTTTTAAACTTACGGAATTTTTTGATATCGTCCGGGTTTTGTGAAGTTTCGGGGCCCAAACCCTCATTTAAAATTTTCTGAGGGTGTCCCACTACAAACAAAAACAAATTTTTGGGAGAAATTATTTTTTTTAGCCGGGAAAAATTTTTTTTTATTTCTCCATGGGAAATTTTTCCCAAAAAAGATTTTTTTTTTAAACGAATATTTTTGAATCGAGAGTAAAAAATTTCAAGTCGATTACAAAAAATTTATAAATTGTTAATAAAACCCCTTTACAACTTGGAAAATCCCTAATAGTGTATGTATTTTAAAAATTTGAAAACAAAATTCTAAAAAAAGTTATGTGAAAAAATTTTATAAATAAGTTTCCCAAAATTTTTTCTTTGGGCAATAAAAAAATATCTGTTAAAACAACCAAACAATAACTAAAGAGATCATTTTAAAAGTTGAAAAATAATTAAAACCAGCTGGGGTTGACAAATTTCAAGCCAAAAAACTCCAAAACACTATTACTTTTAAGAAAAATTTGCTTATGTTTTTGTTGATAAAATAACAAAAATGCATCTATATCTATAAAAACTATATCAAATACTATTCATAATTTTAATTCAAAGATTACATAAAATTTAAAAAATTTGGGGTTTCCCAAAAATTTATTAAATTTTCAAATACCCCAAACAAACAGCAGGAGGTTTTTTTGTTTCTGTTTTTAAATTTTAAAATTTTTTGTTTTTTTAAATTAAATTCCTTCAAGTACATTTTTTCCTGTAAAATACTAAAAACTTTAAAACTGATTGAAATTACCTTAAGGTCCTAAATTTCCCTAAAAATGTTTTTAACAAACCCGTTCCCCATTAAAATTCTGTACCGGCTTTTCCCCCCTTTAAAAAACAAACAAAATTTTTATACTTAATGTTGAGCAAACAATCTTTTCCCATGGGTGGGTGGAAATCATTCCCTGTTAAAAATTTTTAAAACTCAAGGTAAAAAATAAAAGAAGACAAAGGATTCCCAAATTTTCAATGTAAAAAAATGGGTAATCCAAAAGGGGGTTATCAATTTTATTTAAAAGGCAGGATCGGGTGCTGTGTTATTTTTATATAAAAAAACACAAATTTGGCAGATCTGCAAGTGAGTGTTGTTTTAAAAAGGGCCCTTCCTACATCTAAAGTAAACAGGGGAATAAAAGAAAATACTAAAACCATAAAAAAAATCTTGTCAAATTATAAATTTTTAAACCATTGATGAAAAATTAGAAAATTTTTAATTTTTTAGTAAAAACCCTTTCCAAATTTTTGGGGTTTGGGTCTTATATGAAAGGGCTGTCCTATATTAAAAGCCAAAAATGTATTTAAATTTAAAAAAAAAAAAAATCCCAAAGCAGATGAAAGGGTTTGTTAATCAAAAAAAATAAAGAAAAAATAAACAGATTTAAATTCCTTTTTTTTGAATTGTGTACCAACATAAAACACCAAAAATAACCAAATAATTTGGAAAAACCTTTTTTCTATTAAAGCACATCCCTAAAAAATTTTGCTACTAGTGAATGAAACCCCAGCAATACAACAAAATTTTTCTGTATTTTTTATGCACATTTATAAGTACAAAAATAAGGGCCCAAACTGGTTTACTAATGAAATTTTGTGAAATTTTCGAAAAAGGGAAAAATTTTTATTCTTTTTTCAGTAAAAAAATACTTTAAAGTAATTTTAAAATTTTTAAAAACGAAATAATTTATGAATCAATTCAAAATTGTTTTTAAAAAAAAAGGGAAAATTTTTGGGGAAATTGAATGAATAAATTACTGTTTTTTTAAGAAACAAAAATGAGCAAAAAATTCAAAATTTAAAAAATTCCTTAAAAAAAAGTTAAAATACGATAACTAAAAATGACAATAAAAAGTATTTAATTTTTAAAAAATTTGCCCCCCCTTCCTTAAAAAAAACAAAACACAAAAAAAAAAAAAAAGACTTCAAACAATTTGGGTTTTCCCCAGATTTTTCGGGGTTAAAAATTTTAGGGTTTGTTTTTTATTTTCGACTCTTTAGATAACTTTAAAAAACCCTACTTTTAAATCTATACTAATTTTGAAGAGGAAAATTTGATTTTTTTTGTAATGGAAAAAACTCAAAAACTACGGGCCCTTTTTTTAAATAAATTCTTTCACCAAAAATAAAGTTACATTATCACGAGAAACCCATAGGCAAATTTTTTTAGTTTGAAAATTTAATTTATTCCTCAAAAAAATGTTGATAGTAAATTAAATATCTTTAAAAAAAAAAAAGTTGTTGAACAAAAGGGGGGGGGGGTAAGGGGGGGTGGGTGTGGGTGTGGGGGTAGGGGTGAAAAAAAGGGGAAGGGAGAAAAAAATAGCAGGGGGGATAAAAAAGGGGGGGCTATACAGTGATGGTAGGACGGTATTTAAAAAAAAAAATTTAAGAAAAAAAAAATTTTTTTTTTACATTGACATAAAGGGATTTGAAGTTTTTTGTTTACAGGATTCTTTAAAATTTTTTTTTTTACAGGGAAGGGGGCAAGAAAATAAAAAAAGTAAAAAAAGATTTGAATTTTCACCAAAAGAAAAAAACACATTCTCACTTTAATTAAAATTATTAATTATTTTATTTTTTATTAGCACCGGTCTTACACCCGTTGGGGTTATATCCAATTACCTAATTTAAGGAAGGGTATTGTGGGGATAAAAATAAGGCCCTCCCAGTTTAAAACGGGGAATCCAAACCCAAAGGTGGGGCCGGCTTTTTCCCCCATTCACAAGAAGTCTGTCAAGGTAAAGGAAGGTTTGGAAATCAAATAAATCTGTCCCGGGGAGCGAGGATTGAACCCGGGCCGCCAGCAAAAAGTTTTGACATTTAAACCACAGCCCAAACCCAGGTAAAGCCCCCTTCTCACATAAGGGGGAAATTAAAATAACAAGTTTTTTAAATTTGTTAAAAATTACAGGACAATATAAGATTTTTTAATTTTGAAAGGCTTTTTATTACGGGGGGAATCAAAAAATGTCTGGCCTGGTGCTGTTTTCTGAAAGATTTGTGTACCCGCATGAAAACTTTAGAGGAAAAACTAGTAGTACTTCTTGGGAGTTCGTTCCCCCAATTTTCCCCCGGGTTTTCACGTCCTTTTTTTTGGAGTGGGGAAACATGGCCTGGGGGTAAATTTAAAACTATAAAATCTGAAAGAGGAAAAAATTTGTGTCTTTAAAATTTTTGTGTGAATCTCGGAAAAATTTCGATAAAAGATCTAAAAATTTTTTCAGCAATTTTTGGGGGAAAAAAGAAAGGTCTTTACAGACTTTTTTAAAATGGCTTTCCCCGGTTTTAAGGGTTGGGCCCCGCCCTTTCGGTTGAGGACGCCCGAGCAAACAGGCAAGCTCAAAAGGTTTGAAACGACCCCACCAGGGTTCCCAAAACAAAACAGATAATTAGTCAGAATCAGGAAAAAACCTATAAAACCCTTGCTGGGGGGGGGAATTATTTTTGGGAAAATGACTACCAATTGCTGACTTCTGAGTTGGTCATGCATGATATCCCCCCCAAAATTTGGGGGCCGGGATCCTCACAGCTGCTAAAGTAGCGTCAACATCTCCCAATGAGCTTCACCGGGGTCGCCTCTGACAAAGGCAACCTTCTCGTCCGGGGTTTTTCCACTGGTGTTTAAAAGTGGGTTTTAAAGGGTTTATGACCCTGAAACCAAGCAAAAAATCTCCCCAAGGGCAAACCCCAAAAATCCCCAAAGAATTAAAAAGGGGATATACGGGTAAAGGAGAAATTTGTTAAGAGTATGCTAAAAATTTTTTTTTAAAAAATTTTAAGAAATTTTGTAAACAAAAAATTTCACCACGGGTTTAAAAACAGTAAATTATGCTTTCAAAATGTGATGTTTGCAGTGATTTCGTAAAAGGGGGAAAAGACATCCCCCCGATCTTTGGCACAACAAAACTGGCTGTGCAAAAAGGAAAAATGCCCCCTCTTATTTTCCCCCTTTTCACCTGGAAATTTTTTTGGGCCCAAAAAAAAATGGCTCGGGTCCCCAACCACCCTGATTCACCCCTTTGATTTCATTCTTTTTTTCCTAAAATAAAGGGATTAAGCAAAAGGCCCCCCCTTCCCCCCCTTTTTTTGAATCATTGAGAAACCGGGGAAAAAACCCTCATAAAGACTGGCACACTCACAAAAAAAAAGACTTCCAGGAAGCGTTCTAAAAAGGGGAAAAAATGCTGGACCGTGTAAACGTGTGGAAAGGGGTTACCCTCCCCACGGGGGCCAAATTTTAATTTTACAGTTTTTATAGCACCAGTGTGAAAAATTTCGATTTTCCTCATAATTGAAATAGTTAAAATTATCTACATTTTTTGCCCCCAAACATTTACATATGATTTTTAGGTACAATAGAAAATTTTTTTTTGACTTTTGAAACTACCAAAAACTAATTAAATTCTATTTATTTCTTCAACCTGACAATTTGGGTTATTAAAACAACTTGTAAATTTTTGGGGAAAACCCAAACCTCCACCGGGTTGGATTCCACGTTAAACTGAAAGGCCCTCCATTTCCTCTCACAATCAACCCCCAAACCCCTACACATTAGCGTAATGGGGTATAGCCCGAACAGGTAGTAAAAATGAGGGGATTTATGAGATGATAATTTTTAATAAAATTTTTTCAAAAAAAAATTTGGGCTTCAATCAATTTTTTAAAATTAAAATAACAATCACAAAAAAAGTTGGGTTTAAAACCTAACCCAATTGGTAAGGGGCCCGAAATACTGGAAAAAGGGCACGGGTTTGATTTCCCGGGTGGCCCAATTTTTAAACAAAAAAAAAAATGTAAGATTCCAATATTCACAGTGATAAAAAAATTTTTCGGCTTGGGGGAAAGGGGTTTTGTCTGTTCTAGATTTATGTTTGTTTATTTATAATTTTTGTGCTTTAATTAAATCAGTTTTGTTTTTATTAAATTTTTGGGGTTTTTTAAAAAGGCCCATCGACACATCAGGTCATTAGGGCCCTTTAAAAATATTAAAAAACATAATAAAATCCCCATAGGGGAAAAAAGAAAAAAAATCACCATCTGAACACTCCATAAAGTGCCAAAAGGGGGTTTTTGGGGATAAATTTAAATTTAAACACCCGCCAAAAAAAAAAAAAAAAGTGTATCCTCCAATAAAAAGACAAAAAAAACAAATTAATAAAAACACGTTAAAAAGACAAAACAAAGTTAAAATGATAATACGTTTTAAAAAACAAAAACAAAAAAGTAAATTGTAAAAAACTGTTAAAAAAATCCCAATAAAGAATAAAACCAAAAGAGGGCCCCTTTAAAAAAAAGTTTTTCCCAAAAGGGATTAAAAAAATCCGCCTTGGGGGTAAAACGGAGTAAAAAAAAATAACCCATCCGCCGTATCGTGTAAAAAAAAATGTAGGTCACCTTTAAAAAACAAACCAGGCGGATAGGGGGAAAATTTTAAAGACACTCAACCAAAAAGTGATACCACTCAAGGAGCAACGAAAGGGTCCCCACACTGGGGGTGGGTTCCCCCCCCAATAAAAACACATTTGGGCAATGATTGTGTCCGACGGGGATTTTTATCACAAGACCTCCTTTTTTCTAGACTTTCGTATAGAAGAGGGGCCCTCGCGACAAAACCCCTCCCTAATGACCGGGAATTTTTCTGACAGGGGGCGAGACCCACTGCTCCCTGCCCCGGGCGTAAGACCCCAAAGCCGAACAAAACCCTTTTGACTAAAAAAAATGACACCCAGACTCGCCTCCGGGGCAGGCTGCGCCGGTCTCCCGTTCAATTTTCCCGAAAACCAGCATGACCAAATCCCCGCAAAAGGCGACCGGGGGCTTTTGTGAATCAATTTAAAAAAAAATTTTTTTCATGTACCCCTCGCAAAAGGGGGGTTCCGGGGTAAGAGTGGAAAATGCCAACCGGGAAATCAAGGGAATCCAAAACAGATGAGGACAAACGGGGACTACTTTTGTATACAAAACACAAAGATTTAAAAATGGCCCTACAAAATTTCCCCTAAAAACACGGTTTTTTTAGGTAAAAAAAAATTTAAAATTGGGCCTTTCCCAACAAAAGCACATCCCAGGGGGCTCCAGATTTAGAGCCCTCAGTGTAGATGCGCTCAAAACCGTAAAGCGAGTGGAAAAGGACTCATTTAAAAGGGCCTCCCATATACAAAGTTTGGGGGGGCCCTTTTGGGAACTTTTGGGAAGATTTAAAATGGCCTTTTGGAGGCCTAATTTTTCCCGGGAGAAACTCGACCTGGGATAGCCTTTGGAAACACTAAACCCCCAAAAAGTGTCGAAAAATGATAGGGATCCGGGTCCCAACCGGCCTTGTACTACGCCATTTGGGTTTTTATAACCCAAAACACGGTTAGGGGGATGAAAAACAGGGGGGTTTGACACATCCTTGGGATTCAGTGCAGTTTCGCACAAAAGAAAGCCAGAAGATTAAAGGGCCCCCGGTAAGGGGAGGGGGGCTCACCCCCCATCGGCACAGATGCTACCCACTGGACTGGTGGGGAAAAGCACCGGGAGCCATCTAATGCCACATTTGGGGACACTATCTAGCATCTTTAAACCCCCGAAGGTCTAGCTGAACCCCTAAACAAAACGCCCTAGTCAAATTTAGATCTTACCAAAGCCCCATACAGGCCATCAAGGTTTCCCTATCCGCACCCCAGGGCCGACCGCTAACCACTTTGAGCAGGTTTTTTGTTCTTTTATAGACCCGCTTTCAATCTTTGATGTGGGGGGTCCAATTAATTTAAAATCAAATTTAAAAATCCCAGAAACTTTACGGTTTCAGAGACTTTTTAGAACGGCGTGGTTTTATTAAAATAATGGGGGGGGCTGTTTCCCCGAAACAATGGAAGTGGACGACCGTCGTTATTTTGGGTGCAGAGGGAACGAAGCCATTACGCCCATCCCACGGACCCCCGATTGTTTAAAACTTTAGGTATCTTCGGTTTAGCCCTGTTTGGAAAACTTGAAAGAACTGCAAAAAATTGCGTAGTCAACCACAAAAAGGCATGAAAAAACAGGTGACCACGTTGTCCACAATACTATTTTTTTCGCGAAAGCGAAAAAACGTAAAAGCTCAGAATACTACCCTGAGGCACCCCTTTTTCCCCTTTAATAAAAAAAATCGGGTAAGGTGTTATTTAACCCAACCCCCAAATGTTCCCATCCACAAAAAATTAGAATAAAAGAAGAAGGTTTTCCCCGAAAAACCCCCAATTAAAAAGTGTTTTTCAAAAAGCCGTAAACCCCCAGTTGGTTCGTACGCTTCTCTCAGATCGAAGAAAAAAAGCCAAAAGGGCCCGCTTTATGGAGAAAAACGTCACGAACAGCCCTCTCTAGACGGACAAAAAATTATCCCCTGTAGATCGTTCCGGGGGAAAACCCCCTTTAATATTAGATAGCAGATTGTGGATTCTAAATAAACCCTATAAAAACGTTTATTAATAAAAAATTTTCCATTTTTTTCATAAAAACTATTTAAAACTATTCGGTCGTTTTAAATAGTTGGGCTCTAATTTATCTTTTCCCCTTTTAAAATAACGGGGTAACGATTGCTTGCCCCCCCAAATAAGGGGAAAAGAAGAATTCCCAACACTATTGAAGAGGCCAAAAATTTTGCCTGTCCGGGAGGGGGCAGCTGCCCCCAACAAATTTTATATGGAAACATTTTGACCGGGAAACTGTGTTGGGCCCCCCTGGGAGGGCATAGGCAGTTCATCTTGCTAAAGGAGAGTTTTTAATTTCCCCCCCTCAAATTGGACCAAAAACAATAGTAACGGCGCCCCGATCTTCTCTTATGCCCCCGCGAACAAAAGTTAGAGTTTGCCCAGTTTCTAGAAATAGCGGGGAACCCCGAGCCCAATACATGGCGACCCTCCATAGGGGAAAGGGGACAAAATGAAAAACCCTTTGACATGAGTGCGGGGGATATTATTAAAGGTAATTTTTTCAAATACGTAAATTTAAAAAAATGGTTTTCCCAAAAACCCTTGGGTTTTGGGGAGTGGGAAAAAGTGGGGTAGAAATAAAATGTCTCCAAGACTCTCTTCTTCTTTCTCGAATAATACGGGGAGCTCTAGCACTAGAATCCCGGGAAAGACCCCCAATTCTCTAAGTAGGAACGTCAATTTAAAAATTTCTAGGGCCTTCGACGGGTTTGAAAAGCAACCGGCACTTTCCCCGTTTTCCCCCAGGGAATAAAAACGGTGGGGCGGTTTTGGGGAAGATTTAGGGGGGGATGGGCCCCCGCCCCCACTATGAGTCGAAGTAAAAATTTCCCAGCCTTAACATTCGACGTCAGGAAATTTAGGGGTTTTGTCGAATACGGCGGCTCGCGGGAAATTTTCCCCTTAGCAAAGTTTAAGAACCCATTTGGGGGGGGAAACCCGGGGTGTACTGGGGAGGATCTTTAATTTTGAAAGGGGAAGAATTGGGGAAAAAGATAGCTGCCAAAATAGGTCCAGTGAAACCCCCCAAAAGGGAAATAACAGCAATCCCCGGGGCCCACAAAAGGGAAGTCAATGGGAGAGGTACAAACCCTTAAAAAGGGGGAGAAGGTGTCTGGGGCCCCGGGGTTCATTAACACCCCGGTTTTCCCCGAACAAAATAAACCTCTACCATCCCGCCCGGGTTTTCTGTAAAAAAAGACCCCCACCCCAGGGTTTTGCGTGTTAAAGTCCCCCCCCGTGATATAGGGGGGGGGAAGTTGTATAAAGGGGCCTCTTTAATCCCTTGGGAAAACCCCTTCACCTGTTTTGGGGGGTAAATACAGCATACGGTTTTCCCTTTATAGGAAAGGGGGGAAATCTGACAAACAATCACTTTGGGGACAGAGACAAAATTTATATTCTTATGAATATAAATGCTTCGTGCAATATACCACAAAACCCCCGCTAACCCCATCAAAAGTTTCTTTTTTTTGGGACGATATACATCGTACCCACGAAGCATCGGGTTTTTCAATTTGGGGGGAAGGGGTTCCTGCAAACACAAGATGGGGAAGCAAAAGGGAAAAAAAATTAGTTTGTTTTTAAATTTCCCCCTACACAAACCAAAAGAAACCCCTTTTCAATTCCATTGGGAGTGCGACATTTTTATTAATATATTATTTAATTAATTTTCCTTGCAATCCCAAAAAATTACTTTTAAAAAAAAAAAAAATTTGAGGGCTTTTTTTTGGCCCTTTCTTTTCCCCTTTTCCCCTTTTACCCCCTTCAGGAGAACCTTTCGGTTTTGGGCCTGTGAGACGGGCGGGGGTCCCTTTCGCGAAAGGGTTTGTTTAAGCCTTCGACGCTTTTTTTAAAGTAATTTTTTCGGTGGTTTCCCCCGCGGCCTTCCTTAAGCCCCCAGGGGGACTGCCCCCCCCCCCCCCCCTTTTCGACCTCAAAATGTAACCCACCAAATCATCCCCACCTCCGGAGTTCCTGAGGGGGGTTTAGCGGCTCGACAACGGGCCAAAAATGGGTTTTTTGGAAACCCCGAGGAGGCTCGGGGGGGTCCCCCCGAGGGGGGTTTTGGGGTGTTTCCCTAGGGGGGGCTCCGGGGGGTTTCCCCCAGGAGGCCTCCCTCGGGGGTTTAAAAGGGGGTGGAGGCGACTTCGGAGGGGGTTTTCCCCCCCAAAGTACTAAATTTTTGGGGGCCCCCTTTTAAAGGGGGGGCTGTCCTTTTTAGTTTTCTCGAGTAAACCAGTGGCACAGGCGTTAGGCGTTTTTTGGGGATATTAAAAATGCGCAATGAAAGTTGGGGGAATTTAAATTTTTGGGGTTTTCAATTTGACTATAAGATGTCTAAAAACCGGAGCTTACTGGGAACAAAACCCTTTTTGGCCTGGCAAAAGGAACTTCTTTCCCATTGGAAAAAAACCGGACTTTTTTTTCCCCCCCTTCCATTTTTGGGGCATTCCCCAGACCAAAACAGAATGCGGACCCTTGGGATTTTAAGCGCACTTGGAGAAAAAAAACGGTGTATCGTTGAGCCTCCCCTTTTCCCCAATCCGCACAGGTTGGGCCCTTTCCCCGGGATCTCAGCTTCGAAAGCCCCAAAATTTCCCGGCAAATGAAACACGCCGAGGATTGGGAACGTAGGCCTGGGCTCTGAGCACATGGAAAACCTGCTTGGGAAACCCCTTTGGGGGGATGGTGTCGCAAAGGTGAGGAAAAAATTTTAATTTCCCCTTTTTTTTCCCCCTTGTCCCCTTCTTTTTGTTAAGATAAAGGAGAAAAATTTTGGGGGGAAAACTCCCACAGAAATCCTCAATGCTTACAAAGCGAGGTCCCTAACAAGTGACACCTCCCCCGCAAAAAAATTGAGGGAAACCCGTGGGGCTCTCCCACCTTTTTATTTTTCCATATTACTCCAAAACCGGAAATTTTGGGGGATCGCCATAATTTTTTTGGGGATTGATGTCGGTCTAAACTGAATCATAATGTGCCATCACGCATTTCCCCTTTTTAAAAACGTCAATTTTGTTGCTCCATTTTCCTCCTTTTGAGGGTAAATGGGGCTGACATGTTTTAGACTTCCCCTTTCATTCATTTGAGACATCACCAGGAAACGGGGCGGGCCTCACCACTTCCCTTTTTTTTCAAAACAGGGGTGGAACGGCCTTACCCATTTTTCCGCCCCCTTATCCCTTAATACGGCCCTGTGAGGGGCCAGGGGTAAGATCCAAACAGAACTTGGGAGTACGGTGCCAAAACGGGCAGTAAGGTGTCGCTTGACAATACCTCAGTCAGAGTTTGAGACAACCTTTCAAAAGTACAAAATCGGGTCGAGACCCCCCGGTTGAAAACCCCGTTTGGGTTTTACCACATAGGGCCCGTTTAATCTTCCGAGAGAGGTCCATACGACGTAAATAAAAACCCTTATATAAAGCTCCGGGAAAAAGGAGGTACCGCACAAAGTGTATGCGGAAATTTCTTTTTCCCCGGAAACCTTTTATGAACCAACCGGTTTTTTCAAGGAGGGCCCCGGGTTTCACCCCAAGGCCCTTTCCAAAATATTACAACGGCGCTTTCCCTCGGAGCCAAAGGGTGGATCCATTTTAAACCCCCAAAAGAGCCTTAATCCCCAGGCTCAAAAAAAGGGGGAAAGGCCCTTTGAGGTTTAACGGGGGGGGGAAGGGGGAAAAAAAGGGGAAGGAAAGTAGGAAAAAAAGGGGAAGAAGGGGAAAAAAAAAAAAGGGGAAAAAGGGGGAAAAAAAATGAAAAAGTAAAAGGAAAAGTGGGAAGGGTTGCCCTTTCCGAGGAATCTGCACGACCCCCCCTTTTAGTCGCCTCTTACAAAGAGGGGTTACTGGGGGAATTCAAAACCCCGCCCCGGGGGGGGGAAAACATTAGTTAAAAAAGGAATTAAAAAACCCTAAAAATTAAAAAAACCCCAAAAAAAATTGGAAAATTAGTTCCCTTTTGAGCTTTAAAATTTTTTTTTAGTATGAAAATAAAAAGTGTAGCAGTCATAGTTCTTGGGTGAAAAACAAAAAAAAATAATTTGTTTTTTACATTTACAAAAAAAAAATACATAAGTTTTGCTATGTTTTTTCATATTTATTCGGGCCCCTGTTTCTAAACTACAAGACTAAAAATTTCCACTTAGTGTAAATTTTTTTACATTTTAAAAAAAAAAGTCTTTCATAAAGAAATTTTTTAGATTGTAAATTTTGGTGATTGTAGAAAATATTTACAAGTCCGCTATTTTAATTTAAAGAAAATATCAATAAGAGTTTCATAAAAAACAAGATGTTAAATTACGAAAAGGTTCAAAGGGAGTTACAAAAAAAAAACAATAAGGAAATAGAGATATTTATTGGTTTGGTTTAAAAATAAATCAGCCCCAAAACTTTTGGATTTGTGAAGTAAAGAAAAAGTTTCCCAAAGTTTTCTGGCCCAATTTACAAAACCCGAGAATTGACAAATTAAAGAATTTTTAAAAGCTTTTACCAAGTGTAAAGACGTTTTAGATACCCGCATTCTCATGCAGCATGATACTGCCCCGTTTCCCAACCCGAAGAGTGAAATTAAAACTTTGCTTTAAAAAAAGGATTTATTCTGGGTTTGTTTTTCTAAAAAGCGGGTTTCCCCCAGTTAAAAAATTTAAATTTATTTTTAAAAATTTAAACTGAAATTAAAAGACAAATTTTCTGTAGAAATATTTTTTTTAAAACTTTATTGTTATTATCACATTTAACATGTTTTTTTTAAAGGGGCTATGAATTGCCGTTGACATAAACTGAAATACCCCCCCCTTTAATCATTAATTCCATGCTATTTAAGTTTTAAATGTTTACTAGTTTTAAAAAGTTACTCTCCTTTCCGTGACTTTGTGAAAAGGGGTGGTTTTCTTTGGATGACACGAGCTTTTTAAGTCAAGAACCCCAGAAAATAAATATCTCTCAAGTTACTTTCAGTACTGACCCGTTTTGTATTTTTATTTTTTTAATAAAATATAAGAAAAAGATTTTTTCTCAAAAAAATAAAAGAAAATGGTAAAAAAGTTGTGTACATTATTCACTAAACTGGAAATCCCCTTTTAAATTAACCCGGACCAATTAAAAAAAGTTTGAACTTTTCTTTGATTCAAAATTATGGGAAAATTTTAAAGGGGCCGTTTTTTCATCAATTAAGTGGAGGCTTCCAAAAAATTCGGTTTTTCCAGAAAAATTTCAAATCCTTGTGTTTATTGGAAAAAGCTGGGAAATCTTCTCGAATGTTTTCCCAGTTTCTTTTTAAATGTTCTATAGCCATTTTCTTAAAAATTTTTATCCCAAAAAAAGCTGATTTTTCAAAGGTAGGAAGTAGTGAAGGGTTCAAAAAAAAACTTTTTAGTGCTGATTAAAATGTTTCCAAAAATTAATTTTTTTAATGAATGTCAAAATGGGTTTGCATAGAAAAATGTTAAAAAATTGATCCCCCACTATATCAGTTTAAACTGTTTTTTGTAGAAAATGTTGATAAATAGACGAAGCCCGGAGCCACATTTGATTTTGCATTCACTTTGCTTTGTGAAAGGGATGGTTAGTTATAAAAAACACACAAAAGCTTTGGGTGTGAGTTCAAACAATCCTGTAAGAGTTCTACCTCAAGATGACCAACTGACTTCAGTGTGAAACAATACAAAGTTGTAATTGCTTATGCTTCCCATTTCGTCACAAAGTGCTGTAAAAGTCCACCATTAAAGAAGTATTGTGGCGGACCTTTTTGAAGATTTTGCACACCCTAGGGGGTTTGTGAGCCACAGTTTGGGAACCACTGATCTTAAAGATAACTTACAACTTGTATTAATTCCTCTAGTTTTAACGAACGCATTCTAAATCATTAGTTATATTCAATGAATGTGAAAAATTTTAAATTAGTTCTATTCCAAAAATATTATTTAGCCACCTCCTAATCTCAATAATCCCTTCATATAACTAATCATTATTAGAGTCAGTAAATACAAAGTTTATGGTACTTTTAAATATTTGCATAAGTAGTTGATGAATTAATGTTTTATATTGAATTCATTTAGTAGAGAACACCAATAAAAACTGTAAAGTATTTTACCAATGTAATCTAAAATTAAAGAACATAAATTTTTAGTTATACATAAATGACATAAAATTAATGACATTAATTTAAAATAAATATGAGTATTTTTATTAAATTAACAAAAAGGGACAAAATAACATGTAAAATATAGGAAATACATTGCCCCACAAGAAGAAGAAGAAGAAAAAGAAAAAACTCCAAAAAATCCAAACATAATACTGATTATACAAAATTAGCAAAATATTATATTTCTCATTACTATTCATCCAATTTTCTATGAAGCTTTGCACTTTCCTCATCAAGATAATTTACTTAGTCTTTTGTTTGCATAGTTAACTTCTTCTTCTTCTGAAGGAGTTTCAACTCTTCTACCATCTACTTACTTGATTTTTTCTTTCATGTTCTTTAGTTTATAATTGATTTAACCTGCCTCGGTGGCATAGTTGGCTAACGTGCTAGTCGTGTTGAGCTTGACTGCTGAGGATTCGGAGATCGAGGTTCGAATCTCGGACGAGTGAACTGGGGGTGGGTTTTCGTGAATGGTTTCCCACTCTCCCTCCACGCGAATGCGGGTTCACTTCCTCTAATTCAACCTTTCCAATTCCTAATCCATTAGAGTAAGCGTATAACCTGAACGGGTAGTAAGAAGCGGTGCTAATATTATTAAATTGGTTTAGTGCATCCCTTTTATTTGAAGATGTGCGTAATACATCAGTTATCAATTTTGTGATCGGTATATTTGTTATATATCTGTATGATGAAACATCATTAGATCATTAGATAGATAGAAGGGCAATTAAAGAGTTTTGAAGAAGGTTCTCCACTAGATCTTTGTTTACAGAAAACTCTTTCCACTGCAACATTGCCATGAAATATAGTCAATATCATATGTTTTTGTACTTTGTGACTAAAAAATCTCTGCAATCTTTCCTAACAGTGAGAATATCTATTTCCTTAACTCTTTTGCAGGCTACTGTGGCATCAAAGCCAATGTCAATTGTCTTAAAAGACAGAATATTTTCCTGTTTTTGAACAGCTACCTCTAAGAGTTTAATAGCATTATTTGCCCTGTCCATTACATCTTTCTTAACAAAACGAGCCGCAATACTATGCATAATTGAATGTAATTCTGAAAACAATCGCTCATTCGATTGAAACATTATCAAAAAGAATTCCAATTCTGAAGCTATAGATTGGAAAAATGCAAGCTTTGTGTGTAGTAAATTGTCACCAAGGAACTTTCTTACTTTTTTTATAACTTTACGATACAGGAGATTTAGCTTTTACAGTTTCAACATATTGTTTCAAGTGTGACAGCATGGTAAGAGCCCTCTCAATTGTTTTCAGGTTCACAACCCATTTTCAAAAAAAATACATGACCTTGAAGACAATTTCATGACCAAAATATTATTTCATGACTTTCATAAACAGTAGACATCCTGTAAAAATATCTTGTATGAATTTCATTTTCATTCCAGATGTGAGCAACAATATCCATCTGGGTCTTCTGAGCCACAGAATCTATGCCCTTATCAAATGAAACGCAGTAAAATGAGCATTACTCATACAAAGTGACATATCCAAGTTTGACTTAATGCATTTGGGATTCCTGGGCACTATTACTAAAGAAAAACATTACTATAAAATGACCACTACAAGCAGAAAATATTATAGCAAAAGAATTTGTCATTAGTTGATTGATAGCCCACAATATTTAAACATGAGAAATTTCATATTTGACAAGGTACCTCTGAATATAACAACTAGGTTTAGACCTGCCTCTGTGGCGTAGTTGGCCAACACACTAGTTTTGTGTTGAGCTTGAATGCCGAGGATGGGAAGATCGAGATTCGAATCAGGGTTGGGTGAACTTGGGGAGTGTTCCTAAATGGTTTCCTCTCTCCCTCCATGCAAATATGGGTCCACTCACTCTAAATTCAACCTTCCCAATTCCTAATCCATTAGCGTAAATAGTAATTAAGTGTATAATCCTAACAGGTATTAAGGCATGGTGTTAAATAAATTCTTTAAACTAAGTTTAGTTTCAAAACTACTTCATAGTCATTAGCACTAGAAAAGCGGTTCTCAAACTTTTTATAGATTGTATCCCTCGACACGACTAAAAGTTTAATGTACACACAAAAAAAAAAAAAAAAAAAAAATTCCAAATGAGAAGCTTAAAAAAAATATGACCACATGGTAGATTATGGCTCTATTTAATATAATGGGAATAAATAATCTGTAATCAAAATATTTAAAATATGACAAAGCTATTTAGAGAGAATCCTATTGTTATAGCCATTTTTTTTAGAATCGTTATGGTTAGTTAAAAAAAAAGTTTGTAGAAAAGTATTATACATTTTTTTTTATTACAAATTCATTCAAAAATAAAGAGAAATAGTAAACCTAAACAAAAAATAAAGAAAAACAGTAAACCTAAAAATAATATTTTCAAATCAAAATTTGTAATTGTAGTTCTGGAACTGATAACTTATATGACTCATACAGTTTTTCAATAAGAGGGGTGTGGCTGCATAACTTGGCATAGCTTTTTAATGTCTGGTTGTCCAGTTGAAACTTTCAAGCGGAGGCCTGGCTCCAAATTTAGCCTATTGCGGTAATTATATTTTAGGTACACCATGAATGTAAAACCACTCTCACAAAGACATGTTGTCGATAAAGGCGTCATAAACTGCGAATGTAGAAGGTGTCAAGTAGACGGTTGAAAATTCTCAGAAATGGGTATCCAGGCGAGAACAAATAGGAAAAAAAGAGGGGTTGAAATAACCAGATAAAGGTAACTGCTAACAATTAGGGTTTTCTATAAGTCCCTTGTTACTTTGTCAATTTTACACGGAGAGCTGCTCGCATACCCCATGAAAGGTGCCCCCTACTTCAGTTTGAGAGCCACTGCACTAGAATATATACCTTAAGCATGTAGACCTACAGATGACCCTGCATTTTTGGACGCAGGGATCAATTCAATTTTATTTTTTTGCTCCCAATAGCAGCTTTTACTATGGCAATATATTTCCTTCCCTTGATATGAAAATGAATTAAAAATGTTACCATTTTACTTAAATCAAAGTTAGTTTTACACAAAGAATAAAGTCCTTTAGCTATGTCCCTTAGCTCCACACTTTGGAGCCCCAGCAAATTAAAAACAGTCTACTGTCCAACCAATCATCCTAAAAATAACTTTTTCCCCTAAGTTTACTTATTATTATTATTATTATTATTATTATTAGCACCACATCTTACTACCTATTAAGGTTATAAGCACTTACGCTAATGTGTAATGGTAGGGTGATTGTGACATGAAATGGAGGACCTACAGTTTAACGTGGGATCCAAAACAAGGTGGAGACCTGGCATTCCACACATTCACAAGTTGTGATTAATACGAGTCTTGTCAGAGGTGAAGGAAGGGTTTGGCAATCAGATAAATCTGTGCCTGGACCGAGGATTGAACTCCGGACCTCCAGCACAGAAGTCTGACACCTTACCCCTAGACCACCAAGTCACCTTATTTATTCTCATACACAAAGGTAACAAGATAAACAATAGGGCTCTGCAGAGTACTAACATCAGCCAAGCTTGAAAATTGTACAGATTTTTTTAGGGGGCAGCAAAAGAATAGGTGAAGTGAAGAACACAATAAAGAGGGTACTGTGCTATTGGAATGATAGTGTAGTCAAAAACGAACATTTATTACTTTCTAGAGTGTGTAGCGGAGGAGGGAGCGAGGGTGGGTGGGGGTTGGGATAGAAACTAAGAATAGACAAAGAAGACAAACATCCCTACTGCAAGGTCATCTACAAGGTGAACTACCTATTTAGCAAACAAGACAGACCAGAGGGGTCATATTCAAGGGGCTGCTAAATTAGATCTATCAGTAGTGTTCAAATTATAAATATTAGGGATCCAAAAATGTTGATGCAAGCTTCCGTAGTCAACATTTCACTGAATTAGAAGAAGTTTGACATTTTTCCGGTATTTAATTCAAAATTAAAATATATTTTCCTTTGCATACTATTATAATAAATTTATGTAAGCTTTACAATAGTGTGTTCAAATAAATCATTACTTATTCATGCCCCGAAGCCCATAACAAGCCTCGGCAGACCAATGGAGTGGGTCCCAACTCCAGGTCCAGAAATTGTCAAAAATCTGGATATTTTGAAAATATTTATTAAAAAAAAGAAAAGTTGGAAAATAGTCGGCAGCAATTTTGTGTGGTTGAAAGTTCCGTTTATAATTGTTCAAATTGCAAAAATTTAGCTAGTAGAATATTATTGCTAACAGTCTGCCAGTGGGGGATCACATATTTTTTGCCCCAAGAAATAAATATCCAACCCACAATCAAGTTTCATGGTCCTCTGTCAGGCGGGGTGGAGGAAAGCACACCTCCCAAAATTGCATGCAGGTACTTTTTTTTTTAATATGAGTAACAAAACAGTCAAATATCTCCAAATGTAACAATACCAGGGTAGACTAATATTTGAATATAATGTATAACATATTACAGAATGAAGAGAATAAATAACATATAAAAATTAGCTTTAAACTTATATGCGTATATTCAGCTATAAATCTTATAGGGTATTATCTTTTATAAATACTACTTTCTTTTACTTTAAAATTATAATAAAATTACAACTTGATTTAGACGTATACGATTTAGAATTATAATTTTTCCTTTTATTTTACTATATATATATATTCCTTACAACACAACCCGAGCATTGTAGGTCGGCAAGTCTGAACTTCTGAGAAGTTTTTGTTTGCAAAAGTAACTTTTTAAAAAATAATATAAATCACTAAATTTATTTTAAACTAGATAGCTGTTGCCCGCGGCTTTGCTCGCGTGGAAGTTGATTATATACAAATATGAAAATATACATATGTATTTACAGATTAATTTAAAATATTACGTTACGTTGATGACCATAACTTGACCTCAGATCAAAAATAATGCAAGTCCGATACAAACTTTCACCCCCTTTTTCATCCCTTATTAAATAAAATTTCCAAAATTCCTGAAACACGTATATATTTGTTTTACGTCAATAACCGAAATACAAAATTTTGTTTATGTAACTTTCAAAATGACGGACTTTCATACATATTATCATACATATTATCATCCCCTATTTTGACCCCTTTGGGGTGGAATTTTCTAAAATCCTTTCTTAGTGGGTGCCTACATAACAAAATGAATATACAGTCCGAATTTCATGCTTGTAGCCTTGATAGTTTGCGCTCAGCGATGATGAATCAGTCAGTCAGTCAGTCAGTCAGTCAATCAATCAGGACATGTTATTTTATAAGTATAGATATACTTTAATTAGCAAAAACTTTTAATACACATAATGCGTACATTATTTGTAAACCAAACACAGGCAAACATAAAATAAAAAATTATAACTACAGGGCTGGACAGAAATAGCTGACTGTTATAAAACAGTACCTACAGTAACCCCACAACTTCTTTGGTGCTGACTGACAGCTTTGAAAAGTTACCAGACCAAATTATGTATCCCTACACAGAACCATATGATCTGCAAAAACATGTGTTTAGCAGCTGTCACTTCTGACGGTCAAAATTTAGGTATATACCTAAATGTTGACTGTCAGAAGTCAGCACTGAGCTGTCAGTCAGCACCAAAGAAGTCATGGGGTTACTGTACACGCGCTTCCAATAGGCAGTGATGCCTTGCTTGTGGGAGATAATAAGACATATCTTGGAGTTTAGTTTGCCATGGAGCATTAAAATGTGTCGGACCGTATCACCGCAGTAGAGTTATTTATTAAAACAAACTCCTCCACTGCCACTCAAGTCTTTCAGCGACAGTTTAACCGAAAGGATACACAATCAATTAACTCAATCCTTCTCTGGGTTTAAAAATGACGAAAAAAAAGGCTCTCCTAAGGATAAAAAATAACCAGGTAGGCCAAGATCTGTTTGAACAGAAGAAAATACTGCTCAATCACCCTAGTCCAAGACGATTGATAGTCAAGCATGTTGCTTCTCTAAACCTCTCAATGTTAGACAGATAATTAAGTATTTAAAATTCCATTCCTACAAGATTAAAATGGTTAATTTACTCACAAATCAACATAATAAATAAAGAATCAACAGTTGTAGAGTTCTGATAAATTTGCTGAACGAGAACCCTGAAATGCTGACCAATTTCCTTTCTTCAGCTGATGCTCATTTTCACTTTGATGGAGCAGTCAATAAACAGAACTGCCACTACATTGCTACAGAAAACCCTGGGAGATTCATCAGCGTCCTTTGCATAGTGCTAAAGTCTTTCTGCATAATTGTACCTTATTTTTTGGAAGGGAATGATGAACAAACAGTAATAGGCAATGTTGATCAATACACAAACATGATTGAAAACTTATTGGAGCCAATAAATGACATTTTCACTCAACGGGTCTCTCTATGGTTCCAGATAGATAATGCCACAGAACACATAGCTCACATAATAATGACTGCTGTCTAAAAATGTTCCAAGGCCATGTGATTTGTCGATTTGTAGGCATGAACAGACCATTCTGTTCTGACCTGTCTCTGCTTGACTTATTTCTTTGGGATCGCTTGAAGGGTGTGGTGTTCAATACAATACACGGCCAGCTACAGTAAAGGAAATAAAAACATGCATTCTGAAGAAATTCAAAACATTCTGGAGGATATGTTTCACCGAGTGATAGATGATGATGCTCTTTAATAATTGACTTCAGGAGTGTGTATGCTTTCCATTAGACTGCACAAAGAACATGGTTTTTAAGAAGTAAAAAAAGAGAAAAAATGAAATCTCCATTCTTTTTAGTATTATAATACAGTATTAAAAATGTAATAAGGTTTTTTATTCATTTTTAAAACATGTCAGGTATTTCTGCCCAACCTGTATGTGAAATAGATATAACTTTTAGAGCTAGGAAAAAAATAATATCACAATTTCTTTTAGACCCTTATATTGATCAACTTTTGCCTGAAACATATTTGTCTAAAATTATTGGTTTTAGATATAATTTATGTTATTAATTAAGATGACCCCTGAAACTCCACCTGTAGCTCGTTAGCCTTATTCAACAGCTTCTAAATGGTTAAAACTGATGAATTTGACTGTGGATTGCATTTGCACTCTTAAAAAAAGGCTAATGCAGACGATGATGCTTTTAGCAGCCTATTACTCAAGATAAAACATATCTGAATGCATGCATAATTTTTTGGGGAGCATGCCTCCTCCTCCCAGGATCATAAACATTGACTTTGGGTTGAATTTTAATGCCTGAGCTCAAAAGATATGTGATTCCCTCACTGAAAGACTGTTTAGAAATTGACATTGTGTGCAAATATTTAATATATCTATCTTTTTGTCCAGTGGCAGCCATTTAAAGTATGAACTATGTTGTTCTTTTCATTGTTAAAGCCATATTGTATTCATTCCCTTTTATATGCCTTCTTCGAAATATATAATATTAGAATTAAGAAGTATATTATCTATGGCTGACCCTGCTTAGAAGTAAAACCATGCTTTTTACTCGGTTTGTACTCGTATGTAATAGCATGTGAAGGTAACATTTACATTTTTTTATTAATTATACTCTGGCAGAATAAAAAATCAGACTTCTTTTTTAAATTTGAATATATCTTAAAATCACTCATATTGAAATTGTTGATTCTGTTACAAAAATACTATTTTACTATAAATGTTTTTTATGGATTGCACTAAATTCAATTTATTCCCTAAACAGCTTAAGGCCCTGCCTACCCTCTCTGGCGGTGTGTTGAGCTTTCAGCTCTAAAATAGATGGCGTTGCTAACGTTATACAAACTGGTGGATTCCAGCCATCAGGTTGGTAGAATTACTGGTTTGTTTAAACAACTGGGAGACTGGCGACCACGACCGGTAATCAGTAAAGGCAGCAAGCAAACTTTTTTCCAAGAATTGAGAGAGATAAGAAGTGTAGTGCCGGACCGTAAAGTGTGTAGGCGACCAAGTTTGACTAAACGTGGGGAGACATAACGTCAAGATACAATCACACTCTCGAGCAGAAAAATTAGCCTATCCATTCCAGTCAGCTAGACGTCCATTAACCTGTAGTACCACTTTTGAATTTAGAACCTTTTTGATGCCAAAGTTTAGTACTAGTTTTGTACCGTTTTGTACCCGTACCCGTTTTGAGTAATTAGCATATCAACGTGGTGACTCCAGGTTAATGCTGTTGTACCACTTTTGAATTTTTTTTATACCAAAGTTTTGTACCATTTTGTACCCATACCCATTTTGAGTAATTAGCATATCAAAGTGGTGACTCAGGGTTAATGCTGTTTTACTACTTTTTAATTTTGAACTTTTTTGATGCCAAAGTTTTGTACTAGTTTTGTACCGTTTTGTACCAGAAAGAAAAAGTATTGTACCCGTACCCGTTTTGAGTAATTAGCATATCAAAGTGAGTACTCCACGTACTCCAGGTAAATGCGGTTGTACCCCTTTTGATTTTGAAATTTTTGATGCCAAAGTTTTATAATAGTTTTGTACCCGTACTCATTTTCAGTAATTAGCATATCAGAGTGGTGACTCCAGGTTAATGCTGTTGTACCACTTTTGAATTTTTTGATGCCAAAGTTTTGTACTAGTTTTGTACCGTTTTGTACCACAAAGAAAAAGTTTTGTACCCGTACCCATTTTGAGTAATTAGCATATCAAAGTGGTGACTCCAGGTTAATGCTGTTGTACCACTTTTGAATTTTTTGATGCCAAAGTTTTGTACTAGTTTTTTACCGTTTTGTAACACAAATAAGTTTTGTACCCGTACCCATTTTGAGTAATTAGCATATCAACGTGGTGACTCAAGTTAATGCTGTTGTGCCACTTTTGAATTTTTTGATGCCAAAGTTTTGTACTAGTTTTGTACCGTTTTGTACCACAAAGAAAAAGTTTTGTACTCGTACCCATTTTGAGTAATTAGCATATCAAAGTGGTGACTCCAGGTTAATGCTGTTGTACCACTTTTGAATTTTTTGATGCCAAAGTTGTGTACTAGTTTTGTACCGTTTTGTAACACAAATAAGTTTTGTACCCGTACCCATTTTGAGTAATTAGCATATTCAACGTGGTGACTCCAAGCTAATGCTGTTGTGCCACTTTTGAATTTTTTGATGCCAAAGTTTTGTACTAGTTTTGTACCGTTTTGTACCACAAAGAAAAAGTTTTGTACCCGTACCATTTTGAGTAATTAGCATATAAAAGTGGTGACTACAGGTTAATGCTGTTGTACCATTTTTGAATTTTTTCATGCCAAAGTTTTATACTAGTTCTGTACCGTTTTGTACCACAAAGAGAAAGTTTTGTACCCGTGCCCATTTTGAGAAATTAGCATATCAAAGTGTCACGTGACTCCAGGTTAATGCTGTTGTACCACTATTGAATTTTTTTTCAAATAAATATCTGGTGAGGGTAGTGATAAATAATAATGTACACTTATTTTTCAGAGAAAAATTTATTTAAGGTAAAATTAGAGATAACTTATTTTTGAAGGTTTGGTCACTAAATATAATAAATAACTATACGATTGAGTATGTAGCCTACGATTTTGTTGTACCATTTATTTGAGTTTATTAGTAAGCAGGTAAAATAAAAAATAACTAAAATTTAATGTGCTAAATTTGGCCAATGTGCTTTGGCTAATTTTTAAAATTTAAAGGCTAAGGAGGCAATAACATATTTTTAAAAGCGGTTTCATTTCGAAGACTATAAAAATTTTGACAATAAATATATCTGTTATTTTTATTACTGATATCACCACGTCATACTACCTGTTCATGTTATACGCATATATGATAATCTAATTGGGTGGTAATGAGGAAAGAAGCAGTTGAGAGGCTATCTACCAGCATTTTTATTTTGGAAGATGGGGAAACAATTTAGGAAAAACTACCCTCAATAGACTCGACCAGGATTTGCACCCCAAGTGCTCCGCTATCAGCAGGCCAATTTAACACTAGTGACACCTTAGACCACTCAGCACTGAAGTGAGTATCTGTTATTTAATACGGAGTTTACAGTTTTCAAACATCTATAGGATTTACACAATTTTCCAGAAATAAATGTTTTTGGGAATAATTTTTTATCCTATTGGTAGAGTTTAACTTGAGTAAGATCTCCATGGTGTCAGCCAGCAAGCAGGCTAACCAATCGAGAGGCTGCCGTATGTTGGCAAAGATAGGGCCAACATTTTCAAGCTGAGGGTGCCATGTGGTTAGCACAACGAGCCCTCCAGATTCTATCTCAGTTTTCTAGACTGAAGCGCTACATATTCCTTCAATTATCTCCTCATTTGTCCTCACGAGGTTGATTTTGGTTCCGTTTCAGACCCACTGCTTCACAGACACAATTAGGGGCACTGGGGATCGAATTTGGGACTTCAGTATCTGAAGCCAGTGAATCTGACACTATACAACAGAGGCGGTCGGGTATCAAATACTTACTTATTTTTATGGCATAGGGAACACAAAAGTTCATTAACTCTAATGGTTTTAAATATATTTCACTTATCATCGGCTTCATGTCGTGGTCAATATTGCTGAAGTGCTATGACTGAGCACTGAGTGCGTAAATTAATCAGCTCAATAACTTGACTAGTTCGATTCCCTGTTAGGTTGAATTACTTAGTACTAGCGTGATACGAACTCGGCTAAGGCACAAGAGATTTTGAACATACAATAAGTGCGTTACAGAGTGTTAGTAACATTTACTTTCAGCTAAGAGCTTTTTTTAAAAAAAAAAAGTACTTGAAATATCAGAATAATCGCTGCATTGTTATATAGAAATATTTTATTTGTATCTTAATTTTGATATTATTTCTACAGTAAATAAAATAGTATCGCTGCTCATCCATTGTACTTAAATTAGTAGATACAGATAGCCTAAGCACCAGTAATATGCATACCATTAAAAAAACTTACCCTTTACGACAAGCAGTTAAATAATCATATCTTTTGAGTTTCTTGTGCGCCCTTTCTTCATAAACTTGTTATTCACAAGGATATAAAATATTTTGTAAATACTTCTCCACCTCAAAATTTATACAATCCATTGGATTTTGTTCGAAAGCAAAAAGGTCACATATTGTTAATTATATAAAAAGTAATCACCGTGGGTACTTATTGTTCGGGATTCGATACATTTCTTCCAAAACGAGCGCACAAACTGCGAGAATGCAACAGGTTCAAATTAAAAGTAATAACATTTAACACGCTAATAAAATAAAATTAACATTTTCACATCTTGACTACCAAAAACTTCGTTCATTAACTTTTTGAAAAATAACTTATTCCAAAGTCCAATGAGAGTCAAATCCTAGACCGTAAAATAAAAACTAGTATATAAAATTATACTGAGAACGTCTCCAAATTACATTTAGACAAACTTTATTTAAAATAACTTTGTTTGATATGAGCAGGAATGTTTATTTTTATTTATTATAATAGTGGATTAAAATTCAATGTACAGTAGTTTTCATTTACTTTGAATATTAACATTATTATTACAACGTGTAGTGCTAAAGAATGAGAAAACTCAAGAAAGAATATAAGATAAGAGTGAAGAATTTTACATGTTTTACTGTCTCAGTTAAATAAGGGCTAATGTCATAAAACTTTGTGTATGGAGAAGCATGTCGCTTTTTCTTTGAAAAATAATGTATCACTAGAGTAATACTCTCATTGAAGTAAGTAGGGACCAACTATATTTATTCACACAGCAGGAAGACTTTGTGAGTATTTTAGTTACTGAATATATTAAGATGTTTAATTGTTTATATTTAATTACGCAAATTTTCATAATTGGACATTGGCCCTTCTTATCCTAACGTACATGGTATTAATGTTTCTTTGACTCAAGAAGGTCACAGAGATTAGTTTAACCCTCCATTGCCGCCTGCATTCCGATACAGCAGGTTAGCCAACGCTTGCAAAATGATACTAGCTTGTAAATGGGTAATGATCATACTAACGGCACCTATTATCAGCTATGATAACTAGTTGCAGAAGGAAAAGTTGTATTTAAAACCATGTATTTTGACTAGAGAGTCGACTTGGGAGTCGTTAGAGCTCAATATCGTCGTGATTATTGAAGCTAACCCAAATTAAAAAATATGTCTAAAAAGAAAAAGAAATTATTCTTTAAATAGTATGTTATAAACAAACACTCTAGCTTAATTGTACAAAGAAAATAAATAAATCCATTAATAATTTTTGTTTTCCCATTTAAAATGCATTGAAATGGAAACATTTTAATGAAAATATTTTAATAACTATTTTTAGCATGGTTTGAAAATTCCATAAGAATTATAAAAGATGCCCAGATATGTTACTAAAAATAAATAAAAAACAACAATGTTGAATTATTAAATATATTTTGTTTTAAATTCTTTTGTTTAGAACGTGCATTTATGGGTAGGCAGGGCCTTAATGTTTTTTTTAAGTTAGTCACCTGGTCTATAGATCTATAAGATATTTCAATACCTTAAAAATAATATATATATATATATATTTTTTTTGATGATTGATACTTTGCTGTTTTAACATGTGGGAACTATTAACATTTTAGCAAAATGATTGTTTACCAAGGTATTTTTTTTGTTAACGCTAGGTTTTTAGTACCACGCTTTAATACCCGTTTGGGTTAAAAATTGGGAAGAATGAATATAGAAGAAGTGAACCCGCATTTGCGTGGAAGAGAGTGGGAAACATTTGGGAACACACAACCCCAGTTCAAGAGCGAGATTCGATCCTCGATCTCCCGTCAACAGCAGTCTATCTCAACACGAAAATAACGCGTTAGCTAAATACGCCACCAAGGTGGGTTTGCACCTGATTTTACTAACCATTTGGGCTATCCACAAAGTTACACTTAAGAATTTGGGATAAAAAGGTGAACTAAGAAGGGTAGGGAGAGGGGGGCCAACAATAAAGAATTTTTTTGTTGTAAACAACAATGTTTTAAAATTTTTTTTATGAAAATAGATTTACTGCAATCTATTTTTTTAAATTAAAACAACCCTATCTTGTAGATATCAATTAAAAGGCTAGGATCGATAAACTAAATTTAACAATGGATAAAAATAAAAAATAAATAAAAATTTTTTTTTAAAAAAAAATTTCTCTAATACTCACCACAAAAACTTGGGGCTATATGGTGTATTTAATGGATTCTTTATTCGTTTTAATTCTTGATATGAGTAAGAAGCAAAACAGGTGAAGGATGGCTACTTAAGATTTTATTCACTGATTGCAGATCCAAAAAAATTACTTTTTTCTGCTTAGTGAAATGAAATAATCTGTTTTTTTAATATAATAAAAATAAAAATTTTTTGTTAAATTTTTGGATGTTGCCTAATTCAAATTTATCATGAGGGGTTCCCGAGAGTAAAAATACATCCGTT
>JBCFYV010003189.1:0-28330 GCA_039000515.1 Timema cristinae
GGGAATGGAGAAAGGGAAAAAAGGGGGAAAATCAGAAATAAATAGGGAAAGGAGAAGGTGAAGGGGGAAGGTGAAAGGGAAACAAAGGGAAAAGGGGGAAAAGCTTGGGGGGGGGGGAGGTTTAAAAGGGAAAGGGTTTGGAGACACAACCCCTAGGCAAATTGGGGGGCGGGTTCCCAGGGTTTAGTCCATCCTAGATTTTTGGGGGGTGGGAGGTGTAAAGTGAACATACGGGATTTTTGAAGCTGGCCATGTGTTGTTCCTTTGGGCTGGGTTTCCCCTAACCACCTGCCCAGAGAATTTGGGGCATTTTTTAATTCGGTGAGTAGAAACAAGAGCATTTTTATTTAAATATACTTTTTCAATTTTATTATTTAGGATAGTATTTTTTAACGAGAATTTTTGGGGTATAAGTTTTTATTTAAATTTTTTGGGAAGGGCAGCTGGGAAAAAGTATTTTAATTTTATCCGGCCCACCAACGGGAACGGGATGGGGTTTTAAATTAAATTTTTTTCATAAATAAGATAAAATTTTAACCTTTTTTGATTCTAGTACAGTATTTTTTTAAAAGGCGTTTTTTTGTTTCCCAAAACGGGGTTTGAATGTATGGAGATACGGTTTAATTTTATTAGATTGCAACCCCGGCGAGAAAATAAACTTTACGGTAGATTAAATTTTAAAATTAAGGGGCTCTTTCTTGGGATTTAAATTTTAAAAATATTTATTTTTTAAAATTTTTGCTGTTAAATCTGTGGGGGTTGGGCACGCTACAAAAATGAATTTTTGGGTGGGAGAATTTTTTTAAATTTTGTTTACTTTATTTTACGGGGTTTCAAACAAAAAGATATGTTTTGAACCCAAACGAGAACCAATCGAACTTTAATGAATATGTGCCCCTTTCTCACTTAGGTTTTTATTTTTATGAAAAATGTTTTGTGCTCTGGGCACCTCGTTCCAAACAAGCCTAATTTTTTGTATATAGTATTGAACTTGGTTTTCCTTTTCAAAAGGTTAGTTGCAAAAAATATATTTTAACATTTTTAAAAAAATTTTTTTTCAAAAATGAAATTTTAAAAAAATTTTGGGGAAAAAAAATGCAAGAGAAGCCCAAGGGGAAAAAAATGGGGGAGCAAATAACAAAGTATTTAAAGGGGAAAGAATGAAAAAATTTAAGGGGGGAAAAATAGTGGCAGGATTTTAAAGGGCGAGGGAGGCCCTTTTACTAAAATGACTTGGCCACAGCTTGAAAGGGTTTGTTAATTTTAAGGGTTTTATATGGATGCATTATATTTTTTTTTCTTTTTTTTAGTTCTTTGATTTGTAAATTATTTTAAATAACTTGCAGGCTTTTTGGGAAAATTTATATAAAATTAACATATTATTATTAAACACCAATTTTTTAAAAAATTAAGAAAAAGGGAAAACCTTTTACAAAAATTTTTTGGAAATTAAATATATTGGGGTTTTTATTATCTCTTTAGGGAAAAACCCTTTTTTACTTTGGGTTTTTATCTTAAAACCTTTCTTGACAATTTTAAAAATTGGGTTTTTATTGGAGAAAATTGGTTGTTGGTTTCATTAAACCCTTTTTTTGTGTAGTTTTTTTTGGGGGCAGGGGGAAATTGGGTGGTTTTCACCCAATTTGGTGAAATGGGTAGAGGGTTTGGGAAATGCAATTTTAAATTTTCCAAAATTATAATTTATAATTTTAAATTTAAAGGGTGGTTTTTTCTAGTTTTAAGTTTTTTATTTTTTTTGATTACATTCAATTTTTAGTTAAAAAAAATGTTTTTAAAAATTTATGTTTAAAGGGGTAAATCTGAACAAACAAACCTGTTAATTTGGGGGTTTCTTAAAAATTTTTTGGGGGTTAAAAAATGAAATAAACCAAAAGGAAAAAAAATATTTATTTGGGTTTTCCTTTGCCTTGATTTTCCCCCCCGCTCTACCCTTTTTTCCCCAACAAATTTTTTACCAAATGGGCAGGGGGTTTTCTTAAAATTACCTCCCGTTTAAAATTAAAGGGAAAAAAAAAAAACGGCCTTAAAAAATTTTTTGTATTCAAGATATGCAGGAATTTATAGAAAAAATTTTCTAAAACTTGGGGGAAAATACGAAGAAAAAAGTTACATGATAAACAAAAATTTAATAAGCTTTATGAAGGATATGGGTTTCCCGAATTTTATAGAACAAAATTTACTTTAATAAAGATTTAACGAAAAAAAGGGGAAGGGAAAACTTTGGGTTTATTTGGGATCGAAAGGATTGATAATTTGGGTTTTTAATATTTAGATTTCGATATATACAATTCTTAGTTCCCCGGGTGAAAGTACTGACAATAAAAACAAAAACCGGAAAAAAAAAATTTCCCGAAGGGGTAGTAATGCCATTACCTGTTTTAAAGGGTTAAAATTTTTGGGTTTAAATTTTGACAATATTAAAGGGGGGAAAATTTTTTTTTTTTCCATTATGAAGGGGTCATAAAGTTGGGTTTAAAGGAAGAGTTTAGAAAAATAAAAGAAATTTAAAAAGGAAATGTTAGGAATTTGAAAAAAATAGATTTATTTACATCCTGCAGAAAAATTAAAAGGGCTGGTTTTTTTTGATTGGGAATTTTAAAAAATCCTTTTTTACTGCTAAAAAACACATAATTTAAATAAATATTTAAAATAGCTAGAAAAAATTTCATTTGTGTGCAAATGCGGGGCCCAAAGATTTGGGGCATTTAAACTTAATTTTACTTATTTGGGAAAATTTTTAATAATGCATCTGCAATTTTCCCTAAATTTTTTTCCAATCTTATTCAGAGTACGGTTTTTTGGCCCCAAAATTCAAAAAGGCCCCCCTATTTGGGAAATTTTGATGACGAGCTCTTTTGCCCGGGAAAAATGAAATACCTGTTGGGAAAAATTTAAAGGGGGTTTTTTTTGTATGTAAATTTTTTGAGGCGAAAAAAATACAGCATTTTTTAAGGGAAAAATTTAAGGGGAATTTTTTTTAACCTAAAATTTAAAAGGGGACACAAGAAAAAACTCAAGCCCAAAAAAGTTTTTAAAAATGGGCAATTTAAAAAATTAAATCAATTAAAGATTTTAGAAATTTTAATTTAGGGGTTCTTCCCAAACTTAGGGAAGGAAAAATTAACATTCGGCTTTTTGGGGCTTTCCAAGTACGGGTTTTAATTTTATCAGAGTCCCTTTGGTAAATTTTAATTTTTATTTCCTTCATTATGGGACTTTCTTTTTGGAATCGGAAACAATCTCAGGGTTTCCTTTTTACCAAATTCTGCTTTCGACTTCCCTCCTAAATTGGGGCCCATAAGCAAATGGGGTAAATTTGGTGGGGGTTGCCCGGGTCTGCCCTTTTTAAATTTTTTTTTCACAAGTTGTGGTAAAATTTTTTTTAAAAAAATGTTGGGTTAGGGGAAAAACATATAATTTGTGTTTCTAGAACTCAAACAAAATCCCGCACCTCCATCATTTGAGAAATTTAAAGTTTAAAAAAAGATTCCTCATAGTTTAGTGTTCTTGATTGTTTTTTCCTAAATGCCATATTTTTACTGGTTTTATTTATAGAAAATTTGTTAAAAGTAATTTTAAAATAGAACATTTAGGTTTTTCAATTTATAAAAAACCTATGGTTTTCTTAAAAAAAAAACCAAAAAACAATTTTTCCCAGTTATTGGGTTTTAAAAAATATATATACTAATTTCCAGGGGAAATTTGGTTTTTTTTTAAATGTTTTAAAAGAAATTGATAAGAAGAAATTTTTATGAAAATGAAAATTTTTTGGAAAAATTTGTAAATTTTAATAATCACAAGTATTATTTTTATGTTTGATGATTTATCAAAGTTATTCTTGACTTAATGATAGTAATTGTTTATGTAAATTATTTCCTTTTCTCTAAATAAAATTGAATTTTTTTTTTTAATATATTTGCAAAAGTAAAATTTTTGAAAAAAAACTTACCGATTTAGTGCCGATCAATTCCTTCAATTGGTCCGCCCAATTGCCCACTTTCTTTTTGTATTTCGGTTGATTTAAGGGGGGGGGCCCCCCCCCCCTTTGTAGATCGTTTAAATCCCGCCTTTTTTTTTGTTTACTTGAGGTCGACCAGTTGAAATTAAAAAGATTACAAATAGGTAATTTTAGTTTACTAGGGGTATATATTTAACCCGCCTGGTGGGTAGTAACTAACTTTTGGTCTGTGTTGAGTGGCTGCCAAGGACGTGAAATTGGGTTAAATTTGGTTGCGTGAAAGTGGTTTTTTTTTAATGTTTAAAAAAAAAAAATCAAATTCATTTTGGGAAACGTGTGGCGAGGGAGAGATTTTTCTTTTTTTTATGTCTAAGTAAAAAAATTTTATTTTTTTAACATCTTTATAAAAAAAAACCTTGATGACAATTTTATCGTAAAATTTTTAAATAATTGTTTAATTTTTTTTTTTTAAAAAACTCCCCATTTCAGAAGTTAAAAATTTGTATTAAATAAGCCAAAAAATGGACCAAAAATATTTTAGTCACAATGGATAGTTGGGGCCTGTATTTTTTTTATTATAAATAAAACCAAAAAGCAAAAAAAACCTAAAACCTTTAAACACAACAAAAATTTTCTTAAAAAATTTCAGGTACTTAAAACATTTTTAGGCATCTAAATTGTTGCATATTCAAAAACCTTTTTTGAAGAGGGTTTGATTTTTTTTTGGGCCCTAAGGCTTTTCTTGATTTCAATTCCCCTTGTAAAAAATTATTAAAACAGTAGTTTATAGAATTTTATTTTTTCCCAAACAAGGTTAGGAAAGCTTGGTTGGTAGAAATTTATAAACCAAATTTTGTTGTGAAAAAAATTTTCACGTACCAAAAATCTCTTGATGAATTATTGAGACAAATTTTTTAAGTTTTATCGAAATGTGTGACAACTAATTAGGCTGTTTCAAAATTGGAAAAGTTTTTTAAAAAAACCAAAACTTTTAAATTAAAAGAATGGTTGTTATGTTAAAAAGGAAAGGGTTTTTTTAAACGGGTTTTGGTAGGGGATTTAACGAAAACAAATTGAAGCCCCCCCCCCCCAATGTTAAATCATGGTAAGCTATCGTGATTGGTGGGTTTTTTTATTTAAAAAAAAATTACAAGAAAATTTTACAAATTAAATTTTGTCTATTTTGGAAATGTAGGCCCCTGCAATTTTTGGGGTCAAAAGGGGGAAAAGTAGGGCATTTTTAGAAAAAGTAGTCAGTTAAAAAAAACCTCCACCCAACAAAAAAAATTTAATAATTTATATATTATTATTATATAAAAAAAGAAAATAAGAAAATTTTTTGTTATTGGAGCCTTAGAAAAATTAGAGGAGTAGCTAATTACTGGGCGAAGAGGGAAAAACCCCCCCATAGAAAGGGGTTATAAAGTTTTACAATTTGGGGATTTTCAACTAATTTTTCTTTTCTTTTCCCTGTCAATCTGTAATGTTTTTTTTCCCAAAAAATTTGAATCCAAAAATGTTTTTTTGTAACCCCTTTTCTAGGTTAATTCAGGTGAGATTTTTGAATATAATTCTTTTTTCAAAAACCTTTTTTCTGGAAAAGGGAGATTTGAAAGGAACCCACGTTCGCAAACAAAATTTTTCTTGTTTTAGTGCTTGAAAAACTTGTATGGTGAAAAAAAATTTCAAGCGCTTTATTTTTTCTCCCCTTCTTTGAGCCAGTGCGTAATTTTTACCTTTTTAAAAGACTTCAAAAGGTTTTGCCGTTGTTGCTCCCCGGTATAGAGAAAGATATGTAGACCACTTTTGCCACAAGTTTTTTACATTTTGAGCCGGGGTTGGTTTTCCCGGAACAAAAAGCTTTCGAGATATATTTGTCAAAAATAAAGGGCGTAAGGATAATGTGCAGCATTCCTTTCCCCGCAATTAAATTTTCAGCTCAAAAAAGTGTAGAAAAGTTTGGTTTTTTTTCGGCTGAGAGACGTGTTTTAAAAATTTTGGGTTAAGGGGAAAAAGGAGTCAATATGCTTGGATTTGATCAAATTTCATTTGGGGTTTGGGTCCCCTGCCCCTATTGAAACGTGTTAGAGTCCCCCCTGCCGGAAAAAATTTGCCGTTTTTTCACCACCCTTGAAACCCCCCGGGTTTTTTGGGTTTTTTCCGGAGTTGTAGTATGGCCGTTTTGCCCGTGTGGGCTTAATCCTAAAAATTCCCCCCCTCCATCGGAAATCTTTCCAAAACCCCATCATTCCCGGTCCGTCAGCATTTTTTGCTTTTTCCCCTTTTTATCAATTCTGTGCCCTTGAGTGAGAAGGGCCCCGGGGACCCCTTTATGCCCGTTTTGTTTGGAAACTGAGGGGCCCGAAGAAAAATTTATAATATCCCCACAGTGTTGAGAGGTGTCTTTGTTCTTACTCAACTTGAAGGTGCAAAATAGGGAAGAGGATTTGCCCCGACAAATCCTTTTCCCTTTTTGGGGTGTTTGATCCCGGTTTAAAAAAAACCCAAAAGGGGAGGGGGGTTAAACCCCGGGTGGGGAACCCCCAAAAGCCCCGGGAATTTGGTTTCGCTTTTTTAGTAGATTCTGCCGGTTCGTTGCAAGAGGATAAGAGCAAAAGTAATTTAGTTGTAGCAAATTTTTAGGGGGGATCCCCCTGAAGTTGAGTTGACCCGGGTAGTGGGTTAAAGTCTTTCCCCCGCTGTACGTAAACCAAAAAGGGCTCTCCCAAAGCAGTATGTCTTTGGGAAGCTTCGGGGAAATCGTGCTTCCTTAAATTTAACCCCCAAGTTTAGTCCCTTAGGTGGTGGTAAGGTAAAAAGTATTTTCACAGCAGTCAAATTTGATGAAAATGCTTGGGATGAATGATTAATTGCACTAAATTTTTTTTTAACCTTTTACACTATTTTGTTTTAAGGCAGAAAAAATTGGGGTTACAGAGAAAATGGGATTCTGATCCCACCTAAACCAAGTGATCATGTGAGTACTTTTCCTCTCGGTGAGGAGTCCCTGTTCAGACTATTTGGGGATAGTTGTCCGGTTTGTCCTTGTAGGTTGTAGGTACCCAAAGAGTTCGTTGTTGTATTTCCCCTGAAGCTTGCAAAGCATTTATGTAAAATTCGCAAGGGTTTGGTATTGGCCCAAATGAAGAGTGGGGACGTTTTTGATTGGTCTGAAGGAAGGTCGCCAGCGTCCAAACCGGGGAGCCTCTTTTGTTAAATGAAAATTTGGTGAGTGCAGTGGGAACATTATTTTGAGGGCGGTCCCTCCCCCTTTTTGAGGGGGCCCGTGGTCTCGAGGAAGAGTCCCGGCGGGTTGGGAAAGTGAAAAAAAAACTGTGTTAGGTATTGTTGTAGACAAGTAAAGCTGGAATTAAATTCCTAGAGATTGTTGGAGTAATTATTATTCAATTTAGGTTTAAAAGGGGTTAAAACCATTTAGCCCCTTACCCCCGTAAAAATAAATCTTACCCTTTTATTGTATTTGCCCCCTTTTAGCCAATTGTAAAAGTGACATCTTTTACTTTTTAAAATTTTGAGGCCCCCGTTGTGGCCCGTTGGGAAGTCATACTTTATGCCCCCGTTGTGATCAAAATTTTAAAGTATATATATTAAAATTTTTTAGAAAGCCTCCCGTTGGCGCCCTTTGGGAAAAATAAATAAATTCTAAAGGTTTTATGTGTGGGGCTATGTTATAAATACTAAAAACTTCCATGTATTCAAAATGTTTTGTTTTATTTCCCCCTCTTTAAAATTTCCCGTTGAGGGCAAGTTTTTTTCAAATGTAAAAAATGTATCAAAATTTTTACACTAATTAGTAATGTGCCCATATATTGTTACATTTTTTTACAACCCTCCCCCGGGGCGGGGTTTGAATAGTCCCCCGTAAAACCCCCGCTTGTCGAAAGGCGATAAAAGGGGGGGCTTTGTGCGGAGTACCCCGGTGGGACAAACCCATTTTTTAAATTTTAAATTTTCTTTTCCCTTAATTCCCCTTTTTTTCACTCTTCCCCCTTGTTTTCTTTTCCCTTTAAATTTTTCCTTTCCCCCCCGTTCATCCGACGAGGCTTTGGCCTTTCCCTTGAGACCCTTTGGAAATTTCCCGGCTTTCTTGTTTTTTTATTGGATCCCCTGTTTAGCTCCAAATGAAAATGCGCCCGGGTTTAATACCTTGTGACGGGCCTTGGGATGAAATAAAACCCGGGGACCCCACTTTTGGGAAAAAATTTGGTTGGTTCAAGGGGCCCCGGCCCTAAAATTGGCCTTTTTCCCCCACCCTTTTTGCGACAAACCCCTGTTCGGCGATGACTATGGAAGGGTTTTCAGTCTAGGTGCTAGGGCCCCTTTGTCGGGACCGTTAAAGGGCCATATTTGGGAGTACCCTTCTTTTATACCCCGGGTCTTTCGATCCGAGTATGGGGTTTTGGTTGTCCCAAACCCGGATGGCCCATAATTTTTTTCGCCCCTGGATGTAAAATTAAAAACCCTGTGGCAACCACTGCCCCGGCCCCCCAAGGGCCCTAAATTTTTAAAAGGCGGAAAAGGGTAGGCCGTCTTTTCCCCAAATTTGAAAAAAATCCCGGGGGTGGTGAGGCCCCGGCTTCCCGGTAAAGTCTCGTGGACAAGGGAAAAATTTTCGGGTTTAGCCATTTAATTTGAAAGAGCATAAAGGGCAGCCCGGCAAGTGTGTTATAAAAAAAATTGTGGGGCCCCCCTTTTTTTGAAATCCGCATCCAAAAAGGAAAATCTGGCTTTAAAAAAATTACCCCCCTTATTCCCTTTATTGGTGAAGGGGGAAACCCCCCGGGGGTTTTTTTGCAAAGGGGGTGGCTTGTTTGGGCCTTTGATGCGTGGTTTTGGGAAAATTTTGAGGGTAATCAAATGTCCTGAAGTACCGATAGTAGTGAAAAAAAAAGGGGTTTTAAAAAGGAATTTTTTTTAATTTTACTCCCAACCCTTTCCCAAAAAGGGGGTGAGGGGTTTTTCCTGTGGGGGGGCCGTAACCCCCAACCCCCCCGTGTTTTTGTGCAAAAGGAATTTTGGGGTACAATTTTATTGGTAAGCCCAATGTGGGATTTGGGGCAGGGGCTCACCTAACCCCCTGTGAGTTCCCCAAAAATTTGCGTTAACGAAGGGTTGCACTTGCTTGGTTGGGGGTCCAAAGGAAGGGGGGGGAAAAAAGGGGGTTTTAGATCAAATGAAAGAAAAATTAAAACCCCCCCAAAAGGAAAAAGATTGCCAACCCCGGGTTTTTTTAGCCCTTTTCAGTAAAATGTTTCCCCGAAAACAATTGCCCCCAAAAGCATTTCGCAGTTTTTCTTTCCCCCTTTTTCGAAGGCCCTGATCTACTCGGGGGGGGGGAAAAAAAAGTAAATGGGGGCCCCGGAAAAAGGGGGATAAATTTTGGCCCAAGGGCAACCCTTGGAGATGTTGTTCAACCCCGTGCACTAGGATTTTGGGGCCTTAAAAAACCCCCAGTCCCCCCCGGAAAACCCCCCAAAACCCCCCGGGGAGCCCCCCCGGCCCCCTGGGGAAAAATGAGCCCGCCCGGGGGGGAAAAAAAAAAGGGGCCTTTTTTGAGCCCCTTTAACCCCCCCTTTGGGTTGGGGGGGGGAAAAGGGGTTGGGGGGCAGTTGAGGCCCCTAAGGGATCCCCTGGTTTTAAAAAGGACCGGGGGACCGCCCAAAAATTTTTTAAAAAAAAGGGTTAAAGGGCCCCTTAAATTCCAAAAAGGGAACCCCCCTCCCCCGCCCCCCAAAAAAAGGAAATCTTGGAAAAGGGGTCCCGGGGAGGGTGGGAAAAGGGGGGGCCCCAAAAAGGGCCCCAAAAAAAATTTTTTTTTAAAAAAGGTGCAAAAAAGGTTTTTGGGGAAAATAAAATTTTTTAAAATTTATGTCGTATTTCAAAGGGGAAATTTTAGGGTTTTATGCTGTGTAGAGGAAATCCCAAACAAAAATTTTTTTGCATTTCCCCTTTTTGTTTGCGGGCCCCTTCCCCCCGAAACCCCATGCTTGGGGGCGTGTTATTTACCCAAACCCCTTTTTTGATGGGTAGGGGAGGGGTGGTATTTTGCACGAAGTAATATATCAAAAGAAAAATTTTTATTGTTTCTGATTCCCCCAAATGCGCGCGAGTTCCCCTTTATGGAGGAAAACCCTTTCTGATTCCCTCCCCCCGGGGGGAGGTGTTTCCAAAAAGGACACAGGGGCCCCCTTTTAAACCCCCCCACCCTATATCATTTTGGGGGGGCTTTAACGCGAAACCCGGTGGGGGGTTTTTTCCCGGGGCCCCCCCGGGGGAGGGGAGAGGAATTCTTGTTTTGGGGAAAAAAGGTTTAATGAAACGGGCCCCGACAATTTCCCCCTTTTGGGAAATTTTCCTCGCCCCAGCTTTGTAGCCCCGGGGGGTGCTAATTTCCCTTTTGGGGGGTTCATGGGCCTATGTGGCAGCGATCAAATTTCCCCTTTTTCTTTTAAAAAAAAGATTCCCCAACAGGGGTTTCCCCCCTGGGTTTTAAAAAATGCTAACGGGGAAAAATTCCCCGACCCGCCGAATTACCCAAACCCCCCCTTCCCCCCCAAAATCATGTTAAGGCTGGGAAATTTCTTCCCGGGCAAACCCGGGGGAGGGTTTTTCCCAAAATCCCCAAAAACCCGCCCTCCCTTTCCCCGGGGGCGAGGGCCCGGGGGGTTTTTTTAACCCCAAGGGCCCCCGTCCTTTTTTCCCAGTCCCAATTGGGAACTGGGTCCCTTCCCGGGGGTTTATGTGGGGTCGCCCTTTATTCGAGAAAGAGAAGGGGGTCTTTGGGCCCTTTTTTTCCCCTTATTTTTCCCCCCCCCAACCAAAAGGGTTTTGGGTAAACCCCTAAAGTATAGTAAAAAAACCTTTTAATTTTCCCCAAAACTGAAAAGGGTTTATTGTTCCCCAAAGGGGCGAATGTTTGGGCGTGTTCGGCCTTTTTTGCACTGCGGTACTTAAGGTTCGGGGGATAAAGGGGAGCTGAGGCCCTTTCTATTGTTTTTGGGGCCAAAAAAGGGGGAGGATTTTAAAAACCCCCCTTTAGCAAAAAAATGGGCCCCATCCCCCCGGGGGGGAACCCCTTGGGCCCCCGGATATCCATGAAATTTTTGCGGGGGTGCCCCCGCCGGGGAAAGAAATTTTGGCTTTTAATGGGTTTTTGGGGGTTTTATTCCCCCCCTTTGGGAAAAAAGAAAAAGTTACCTTTTTTAAAGAGTGGCAAAGTAAAAAGACCCCAAAAGTTATCCCGTGTTTAATGTTTTGTAAAAATATGGAAAAAAAAAAATTTAAAAAAAAAGGGTTTTTTGGTATTTGAACCCCCAAATCTGTATTAAATTTTAATGTGGGTTTTGCCCGGAAACCCCTACAGGTTAATTTTTTTCCCCTTAGGCGGTGTCCGTGCGCTTTTTCCATAAACCCCACCTTTGGCTGTTTTTTTTTTTTTGGGAAAAAGGGGGGGAACCCCTGGGGTACGGGTTTTTAAATACTTTTTTTAATTTTGGGGGGTTTGAGGAACCCCCTTTTTTTTTATTAATTTTTTGTTTGGTAGAATTTTGGGGAAGGTTTAAAAAAACCCTTTTGAGGATTTTATTTAAAAAAATGGGGGGCCCGGTGTATTTTGGTTTTAGTTTTTCGCTATGCGATAAAAAAATTAAAGGGCAACGTGCGTCACCCGTTTGTTAGTTTTGTGGGTACTACGCAAAATTTTTTGAGTTTTGTCAAGGTTTTTCCCGGGTGAAAGCAGTACAATGAGTGTTAAAATTTTGGCTGGGTGCGTAAAGGCTTTGCTTTGCGCCCCAAAAAAAGGCGTCCCCTTTTTAGATTGGGAATCATCCCCCCCCCAAAATTTTAATGAACAAAAATTTTTTTCTGTTGAGACCCTAAGGGGTTTGGGATTTTTTGATTTTTTAAAAAATTTTGGGTCCCCCCCTCAAAAACCCGAAAAAAAAGGTGTATTAAAAGGGATTGGGTTTGTCCAAAATGGTTGCGGGGGTTGGGGTGTGATAGGGAAATTGACGCCGTATAGGGCCCGGGGGGGGTCTAAATAATTTTTTGGGGGTTTTTTTATTTGGGTAGTAGACCCCCGGGTTAAAATGCTGATAGTGTAATGCTGGTTGATGGGGGGGGGAGGGCCTTTTGTCCCTCCCTCGTCGCTTTGCGACCCGGGGAGCCCCCTTTTTTGGGGGTCCTTCTTTGGGATTTACGTGTCGAAAATTATTTTCAGGGGGCATGTTTTTCCTGGGGTTTTTTCCCCCAACCCCCTTTTTTGAAACCCAAAAAAAGGGGGGGACAAAGGGGTTGGGTCAGGGTGTTTCGGTTTTTGACCGGGGGGGAAGTTTTTTAAAAGGATCCCCACCCCCGGGCGAGTTTCTCCCCCGGGAAAATAGCTTAAAGCCCTTTTGATCTTGAAGTTAAAGGGCCCCCCCAAAAAATTTTTTTTGAGAGGGCCCTTTTAAAGAGTCCCTTTCCCCCGTTTTAGGGTTTGGGCATTACCCCGACGGTCAAATTGGGCCTTGGGTGTGCTTTTGTTGTTGGGGAAAGGGGGCCAAATTTTTTTAAAAATTTTTGGGAAAAACCCCAAAAAACCCGTGGGTTTTTGGGGTTTTATGCCTTTTTAAATTTTGTTTTGTTTTTTCCGAAGTAGCCCCTTTGTCTACTGCCGGAAATTTTGAGTGTCTTTGGAATTTTCCCCTCTTCTTGGAAACCCCCCGAATGATAAAGACAAATTTTTTAAAAAATTTTTATTTTTAAAACCGGCCCCTTTTTTTGGGTCCCCGGGATGGGTTTCCCCCAAAAAAAATGGGGCCGGCAGCCAAGGAGGCCCGCCTGTCCCGGGGGCGAGTTGGGTTTTTTTGTTTTTGATCTAAAGGGGGTTTTGTTCGGGGGGGGTTTTCCCCACCTGGGGGGGCGTGGGGTTTGACCCCCGTTAAACAAGTGGGTCCCCCGGGAGGTGGTCGCGATGGCCCCCTTTTTATGAAAGTTAGAAGGGGGAAAGGGCATCTTCCCAGACCGCGTCGGGCTATTATTGAAAAGTTTTTTTTTAAGAGGGGGATCCCCCTATGTGTGAGTTTTGTGATACCCCCTTTTGTGAAACAATTTTGGTGGAGGTGAAAATGCCCCCATCCTCGGGCTTGTTTTAAAAAGGGGTTAGTTTTTTTTTAGCGTTTTTTTGGGTGGAGTTTTTTGTTTTCCCTTTTATCGCCCGGGGGGGGTTTTTAAAGTTTTAGTATTTTTTAAAGTGGTTTTTGGATATTATCTCCCCCTTTAATCTTTTTAAAAATTTTTTTTAAAATTTTAAATGTTTTTGTTTTGTCTTTTTTAAGTTTACATTTTTTAATATTTTCTTTTTTAAAAAGTTTTGTTTTTTTAAAATGTTATATTTTTTAAATGTTTTTTTTGTTTTTTTTAAAAGGGGGTACCCTTTTGGTTTTTTTTTAGCAGGTGTATCATTAATTTATCCCGGAGCCCCTTTTTAGCCCCTTTTAGTTTTCCCCTTTGGGGGAAATTGTTTTCTTTTCCCCGGGGGATTTTATTTTTTTTTAATTTTATTTGGGCCCAAAGCCTAGATTGTTTTTTGGGCCTTTTAAAAAAAAAATTTTAATAATAAAAAAAGTAAAAACCCTTTATGTACAGAAGGAGGAGAGGTAACTGTAAAACTGGCGTCAGCCCCCCAAAAGGGTTTTCTGGGGGGGGTTGTGCCCCGTAAATTTTTATTTAAAACCCCAAAATTTTTTGATTTTTTTCCTCAACAAAAGGGTTTTTTTAAAGGCCAAAAATTTAAATTTGGGGTTGGGTATTCCCCCGCTTTTAAAAAATTTTGCCCCAATTTAAAACCCCCGGGAAAAAAAACATGCCTTGCCCCTTTATAAACGAAATAAAAAAAGAAACAGGCCGTAGTTAAAAAGGAGGGTTTTAAATAAAATTAAAAGAAAAAAAGGAATAGAAGATTTTTTTTAAAATATGTTTTCCCAAATAAAAAAAAGGGAAAGGTCGAAAATTTTAAACCCCGTTAAAAAAAACCTTTTTTTTGGGAAAATAGTCAAAGTTTTTAGGCAAATGTTTTTCCTTTTTGATTTGACATTTTTTTTTAAACCCTTTTTAAAATTATTTTAAGATTTGAATTTACGGCTTTTTTATTTTAAATTTTTTTTTATTTATTTTTAAAAGTTTTGGTTTTGTTTTGGGATTTAGAAGGTGTTTGTTTGTTTTTTTAGAAAGGATAATTGTTAAATGGTTCCCCCCCCTAAAGGGGTTTTAAAAAGGATTTTGTGTATGGGTAATTGAAAAAAATTGAATTTTTTCCCCTTTAGAAGCATAGTTTTTTACCTGGGGATTTTGGGGGTTTTGGGAAATTTGAATTCTGGGAAAAAAATTGTTGGTATTGGTAGGGGGGGTTTTTTTGCAGGTTTTTGTTTTTTGAAAAAATTGCCCCTTTGTTTTTGGGGGTGTGGTCTTTTGGGATTTTCCTTAACGGGTTTACGGCCTAGTTGAAGGGCTTCGTTTGGGAATTCCAAAAAATGAAAATGCAGTGAAGAAATTTTTTCCCCGGTTGTGGGGAAGAAGCAATGAAGTGGCGCATTTTTTAAAAAAAAGCCCCAAAAATTTGGGGAAGAAGGGAAAGCACAAAAATTTTGGGCTGGGGTTGACTGGAAATTTTGAAAAACTTAAAATGACCCAACCCCCTAACGTTAGCGCCCCTCAAATTCAGTTTAGCCCCCGTGCCGCACGAATTCCCATTTTTTTCGTGGGCTCCCCGGTATTATATGATTATGGAACGGGATTTAGATTTTTAGGAATTACCCTTTTTTACTTTACGATGGCGCTAACTTAGGATTTTTTTGAAGGTTTTATGTTAATTTGCGAAGCAAAAAATCGCACCTGCTCCAAAAGAAGTACCAGCTATCCGGCCCTTTCCCCTACCTCAATGAAACGGTTTTATGGATGGGTTCGGTTTTGAAAATTTCTCGGGGTTTACAATATCCGATTGTTTATATGTTGAAGCAATCGGAAATATGTAGCCAATGGACAACCAGTGGTTCCCGTTTTTAAATTTGGAAAATAAACCCGCGTTTTCGTAGGTGAATATTTATACAGTGGTTTAAAAATTTTAAACTCACTCATGCCGTCAACCCCTTTTACTAGGAGATGTCGTAGCCGCAATTAAAAAGATTTTGGGTACAGAAATTTTGTGTCAAATTTTTAATTTTTAGAAAATGTTTTCAAATGGAGTAATCCCCAAATAAAATGCATAAAAATAGTATTAAAGGTTCGCGGTAATAAGGCACATCGAGGTTATATTTAGTTTGGCCCAAATCGGGGGGGGAATTTTAACTCCCCCTTTTTAAAGAGGAAATTACTTTTGCCTTTTTCCCGGGGGCAATAAACTTTGGCCCCGGGTGATACCCTTTGAAATGTTGCGAATTCCCCCCTGGAGGGCGTTTCTTGACCCCTACAATTTTGTTTGGGAAACTCGTCAATTCCCCAAAAGTGGAGGCAAGCAACCCCTTAAACCCTTATAAAAGTGGCAAGGAAAAAATTGACCCCAATAAATTTTTAAAACCCATAGCCTTTAATGTGTGTATGAAAAAAAAATTTGAAAAAATGATAAAAAACGATTTTAGGTGTTTAAGGGAAAACCCCCTTGATCCAAAAAATTCCTGTTTGGGTTTTTGCCGTAACCGATCCCGGTTGATCATCTCGTGTTTTAGATGCTGTTGGACGGGGCCTTTTCCCTAAAAGATTTTTTGGGGGTTTTTTTTTGATTTGGGAAGGGTACGATAAACCTGTGTTTCGGCCTTTAAAAAATTTTTTAATTTTGGGGTTGGGGGGCCTCCCTTTTTTTTTTGCAAAATTTTTTATTTAGATGACACTTGGGTAAGGGTTTCAACCCCTTATCCCTTTTTATTCAAGGGAAAATGGGGGGCCCCCGGGGAGTCCCTTTTTAAATGACGTTGTTCGCTATTGCGTAAATAGCTTGCAGAACAGTGCGGTTACCCGTTGTTTTTTTTTGTGGATGGGCTACGCCCTTTTTTTTTGAGTTAACAATTCCCCAGGGCCCGAACGCCTAAAAACTCGCTGAAAAAATTATGGTTGGGGGATCCTTTAAAGGTTTGTTTTTCCCGGGCCAAAAGATGTGTGCTTCCCTAGATTGGGGGAAAATAGAAAAATTTTTAATGAACCGTTGTTTTTTGTCTCCGGCCGTAAGGTTCCGGGGGTTTTTTTTCGATTTTAAATAATTGGGGTTCCCCCCAAACCCGCCTGAAAGCTGGTGTGTTAAAGTTTGAATTTTTTTTAAAATTGTGGTGGCGCTCTTGGGGTGTGTGGGGCCCTTGATGGCCCTTTTTTGACCCCTTGGGGGAGATCAAAATTGATTACGGCAGTTTTTATATGGTTTAGACTTCGGCGTTTAAAAATGCTGATAGGCCCAAAAATGTGGCCTTCGATGGCTCTGGTGCTTTTCGTTCCAGCCCGTCGTCAGAACCCGTGGAGCCCTGACCCCCTTTTTCCCCGGGGGGTCTTTTTCCCGGATTTTCGGGTCGAAATTCATTACACGAAATAATTTTTGTTTGCCCCGTGTTTTTCCCCCAACCGTGTTTTTATGAAAATAAATGTGTAGTACAAGGCCGGTTTGGGGTTCCCGGGTGTTCGGTTTTTTGACCGGTGGGATATTGAAAAAGGGTATCCCCCAAACCCGGGAGTTTTTCCCCGGAAAAAACGGCCCCCCCGAAATGCCATTTTGACTTGCCAAATTTAAAGCGGGCCCCCCAAATTTGTAAAAAAAAGAAAAAGGCCTTTAATGAGTTCTCCCCTCGTTTACGGATTTAGCGCATTTATTGTGGCTTAAAAATTTGGGGCCTCCCTGGGATTTTTTGTTGTTTTAAAAGGGCCAATTTTAAATTTGGTTTACCCAAAAAAAAGTGTTTTTAGGGGTTTTTTATTTTGCCATTTTTAAATTTTTTGTGTTTTTTTTACCCAAATAGTTTACCCTTTGTTCCCCATCTTCAGGTTTCCCTGATTTCTTGTTTGGATTGTCCATCTATCCTGGAAATTTGTGCAGATGATACAAACCCTACTTCTTGACCCCTAGTTTTTTTTCTGAGAGGGGGTTACCCCCGTGTGTGGTTTGGGGGATACTCCCTTAGTGAACATCAATTTTGGTGGGGTGCAAAAAGCCCCCTTTCCTTTTGGTTTGATTTTAAAAGGGGAATATTTTTTTTTTAGCGTAGTTTCGGATGGAGTTTTTTTTTATCCCTTTTATCCCCGGCGGAATTTTTTTAAATTTTTTGAGTCATTTTATAAAGTAGTCCCTTTTGGGTTTAAATTATATTTAAAATCTTTTTAACAGTTTTATTAAATTTTTAAAAGTTGTTTTGTCTTTTTAATTATTTAATATTAAATGTTGTGTCATTTTAAAAAAGTTATATTTTTTTAAAATGTTTGGGTTTTTTCTTTTTTTGGAGTGATAAATTGTGGTTTTTTTTTTGCGGTGTATTACTTAATTTATATAAAAGCCCCTTTGGGGCCCCCAAGGGGGTTTTTAGATGGTGAAAGTTTTAAACTTTTAATGGGGATTTTTTTTTTTTTTATGTTTTTTAAAATTTTTCAAGGTAAAGACCCCGATGGTGATGGGCCCTTTAAACCATAAATTTAAAAAAATTTTAATAATAACCCTTTTTCATAACTTCAAGGCTGAGATATTAAACCCCCCTTTCGTATGAAGTTCCCCCTTTATTAACAACGCCCAAATATTGGTGTTTCACTACGTCTTATGGTTCTCTAAACCAGTTCCTAGGGGTCTTCTTAGCTTCCCCGGGAAAAGCCCCTAAGCCGGGCTTGCCGGTCCCCGACTAAAATAACCCCCTTACAGAGTTTAGCCCCCCAAGTACGGTCCCCTTTGGTTCAAAATTTATCCCCGAATTTGCTTAACTATTATAACAAGTATAGGAAGGGGACCCCCCCCCGTTCCCCGGGGCCCCAAAATTCCCTAGTCCCGGTTTAAGTCCCATGCCCCGAAAACGGTCCCCAGAGATGTGGACTCCCTTCGTTTTCGTTGTTATTTTGTTGGCAAATTTAAGGGGGATTTGCCCCGCAATAGTCTAGGAAGACCCCGTAAAAGGGCCCCCGGAACCCTATCTTTTTAGTTCCAAAAAGGGGAAGCCACCCGAATTTTCGAATGGTCCCGTCTTTTAGTCTCTTCATCTCTTCCTGCTCCTTTTCCCCCCGTCATCGTCCGGCAGCAGCGTGCTCACCAACAACCTCCCCAATTTCCCTCCCACCACGACGCCATCCCTACACCTGGTTTCTGAGTGTTGAGATCACCATAGGGGGTCTCACTTTGCCGTTGCCATTTGGAATTGTAACTCCCCATGCATTCTCGCTTAATTGTCCTGCATTACCTTTCCCATCCCTCGCTCTTCACTAGGGCAAGGGCGGGCTTCGTAGCCCCTTTTTTTTTCCCTGTATTCATTCCAGCAAGAACGCCTTTGTTCCCGGATTCTATCTCCGATTGGTATCTTCTTCCCGCGGCTCTCGCCCTTGCCCTATGCCTACAAGTCCATCGCTCCAGAAACTGTTGCCTTGCATAATAACTCTCTCTCTCCCCCGCTCACCGGTATAGCAACCCTCATTGCTTGTTGTATTGCCCTGGTTAATTCTTTTGCCTTTGCATTCACGTTTCCTCCTCTCAACCCTTTCCGGCAAGCCCAAATCCTTTCTCACCTCCCAGTGGCCTTTTTCAGGTTAAATCTTATCCTGGGCTCTTCCTCCACCTTGTCCGTACCCTCCAAGCGCGACCTTTTGCTTGGACAAAATGCCTGTACCACTCCTCAGTATCGATCGTCTCTCTCCTTCTATCGAACACCTTCTGTATTTCTCAAGGAGTGGTTTCCATTCCGTTGGGAGGTTATCGTCTTGAGCTGGATTCTGTCCAGGGCCTCCGTGTCGAAAACGCAATGGTTTTGGCCTTTCTCATGCCCTGCCCTAACGACATGTCTCATCGCCAGGTGAAGCTTTCTGGTGCTTCTCCAACCTTGAGAGTTTGAGGATCTTTAAAAAATTATGGTATCCCTTTCCCTTTCCCCCTACCAGTTCAGAGAGTCTTTTTCCCTTTCCCTACCCTCCTTTCGCCGCCTCTATTTCTCCCCCAGCGCCGGCTCACCCACTTCATGCCTCTTTTCCTCCTCCCCCCCAAAGGTATCTTCTTTCGCTTCTCCTTCCTGCTCTCCCCCTTTTTAATTCCCTTCCCTTTACGCTTAACCTCCTTCCATTCAGCATCCCGGCCCCTTCACCCAGAAATTCATCCGCTGGATATTCCACCTCCTACGCTCTCCCTCAGTCCATCTGTTGTTGAGGAGACAGTGGCTACCTCCTCCCTTTGGGTCCTCCTCTCTTCCTTCAATGGGCGCATAACATCCTCTCTCCGTGTTGCTTTGCGGGAATCCTCACCACCACACACGTTACCCCAAGACGTGTGGGTTTACCGCCGGATTGTGCACTGAGATATCAAGGTGGAAGACGCGGCCGCCGAATCTTCGGTGGACCCGAACATTCCATCCCAAAACTCATTCCCCGGCCAGCTATTCCCATCCCACGCATATGTCGTCACCCAAAAAGTTCTCCCCTGTTCCAATACTTTCGTAGGGCGCCCTTCTGGTTGAGATCACCTTTAACCCCTTGTCCTACAAGATGCTCACATGATCCTTGAAGTAGTCCTCCACTCCATCCACAGTAGCTCCAGGACTGCCACATTGCCCCCCTCCGGCCATACCTTTCCAGCGATTCGTACAACATTCCTTTAAAAAACCTGTTTGAACACACCATTCTGGGACTCAGATTTACCGCCTACTCCTAGGCCCAAAACCCCACAACTTGCTGATGGACTCCTCTTTGAACCTCTTTCGAAATCCGGTAAGCCTCTGAAAATAGCATCTCCAAGATGATTCTGATCCTTTTCGCATACACGGATTCGTATATCCCTTCTCCCTGTTTGGCTGGCATTATTCTCTCAAGGTCATTTTGGTCCCTTGGGAATATTTCCTTATGAACCTATCCAGAGTCGTCTTTTGGGAGAGGGCTCATGTAGAGCCTGTCACCTCTCCCCATTCTCCTTAGATTTGTCCCACAGAGCCAAATATCGTTCCCTTTCTCACAAATCCTTTTCCATCCGGTACCCCATATTCTTTCGCTCCCCCCTTTTTCAGAAACACCGTCGACGACGATATCCCGATCAACCCAGATGCCACCACTACATAATCCCTTAAGCATTGGACTTCCTTCCCCCGCTCCGCCGCTACCCGACTATACCGCTGGATCTGAGTCCTGAATTCGTACAATTACACTTCATCCGCCCCAAAACTATAAACCCAAAACCCCTCCCTAAGTAGTCTTCTCACAAAACTATCAACAGTCAAACCCTTGTAAAACTCTCTCGTTTCTATGGGGCCCTCGCGGGTCAAAAACTCAACAGTGCCCCCATTTAATTCAACGAACCACTTATGTAATTACTGTCCTCGCGAGAGATGTGTCGTGTTGCATCCTCCTTCACCATCTCTCCGGTTTTAACTAGAGCCCCATATCCACCGTTGGCAGAGGAATCTTACACCTCCCCAAATTTTCCCAAAATCCCTCTCCCCTCCTGTCTACTTTGCCCCACCCCCCTTCCCCTTCCTTCATTCCATAGCCACTTCTATTTAGATTCCCCATCTCGTCCCTGCTACCGCCCTTGTCTCCCTAAACCTTTCCCCCCTCACTGAGTTCCTCCTTCTTCTCGAAGGAAAAGTTACTTCCCCCTCGAGCCCTTCCCCCTATGCTTCCGGATCTCAGTCCATCCCTATCCTTGTCCCTCCTTTTAGTCTTCCCAGTTCTTTGTTAGTTTTCTGAAACCCAAATCCTTAAAGTCACTGTCCATAGTCGGTGTCTTGGATCTGTCTGTCCAGGAGTAGTTGATAGGTCATGCACTCCCTACTATTCGGTACTTTACACTTGTCCTTGCCCCTGTTGTGGCAAGGAATGCACCTTTTCACCTTCTCTTTGCAGTCTTTCCTCTCGTGGCCAATCTGGCCACAACTACCACAAACGGATTCCCACTTAGGACAATACTTAATCCTGTGGCCGAGGTCCATACATCTGTTGCACCTCGTAACAACAGGAAGTCCTTGACTGAAACACTGGTGAACCGAAGGTAAGACTCTCTCTCCCACCAGAATTGCTTGATCTTAGGGGAGACCTTTTACCACATGGTCAGTCACCCTTCTCCATTTTTTCCGGGTTCTAAAGCGGGGCTCAAGCCTTCCAAAAATTCTTCCTTGGTGATTTGACCCTCTTAAGTTTTTCGAATACAAACCTCCTTCAACTCCTCTTTCATATCCATAATGTACATCATACACAGTAACTAGTGGTCCCCCTCCGTCTAGGTTCCTCACATTTCAGTGACTCCATCACCTGCATTTTTCCTTTTTTTGTCCAGGTCAGTCCATCCTTCGTTTCCACCACCACCGACCTACCTGCTGGCAAGATGGACCCGGATATGAATTTCCCATCCTTTGCTGGATTTAGTGTCACCCTGACCATATTTTGTATTACCTTCGTCTCGTCTCCCTTACTCGAGGTTATAAACAGCTTGGCTCCCCGATTCGTCTGGTCCCGCTCTATCCTCTGGGCCGGAGCGAATCCTCCCCCAATCCCGCCACTGATGCCGTTGAAAGACCCGCGCTGCCATCTGCGCAAAGGTAGGTCTCCTTCCCCTGGGCCCCACCTTGGTTGTCCTCTTCTTCTCTTCATTTTCTCAGCCCCGCGTTCTCTTCCTCTAGCGTCTTGATGGTTCCCTGCATGACCTGCATCCACTTCTTCTTTACCTCTTCCCGCAACCTCTTGTTTTCCTTCTTTAGTCGGCGACTCTCCCTCCAGCTCTGCCATGTCCAGGAGTATCCCCAGAGTGAACTCTTCATTCTCAGGATATTTCCCTCTGGTGTCTTCTTCTCTTGTGAAGGGTTTCGCAGAACACAATCGACCTCTCCGCCCATTCCTTGCAATGCTTTTTTCTCCCTTTTCTTTCTTCTCCCTTTGTCTTTCCTCCCTCTCGTGCCCTTTCCTTCACCATCCCCTCCTTTCCCGCGCTTCCTTTTCATCCTCCTCTAATGCCAATTCCAGGGCCTTCTTAACCATCCTTTGTTCCGGAGTTAGTGCATATCTTACCTCGCTATACTCCACCCTTCTTTCTCCAGCCTCGGTATCTCTGCACCTCACTCTCCGATTTTCAGAGTGGGATCTGCCTCCATGGCCGTTCTGCCGCTTTCTGTTTGCCTTATCACCTCTCGTCTTTCCAGTCTCCTGCCGCAGCTCTTCTTCTTGGGCTACTCCTGACCCACCTGAGTCGGAGGCCTGCATATAGCTCACTGGCTTGAGTTGCCTGAGAGTTTCCTTAGGCATTCTTGGGTTGGCTAGTATCTATCTAAGCATATCCAATCAGTACCCCCAAAACTCTACCTCGAAATTTCCCTTTGTTCACCACTTTCGGATACCAGTTTTCTCCAACCTTAAGAACACTCCCGGCCCAGTTCCATGCAAAAGATACCGCAAAAACTAGAATTCGCTTTCTTTACCCCTTTTTCACTTTTTCGCTGCTCCACCACTTTTGAAACACTTAGTGTGATCTCTTCCTTGATCCCTGGAAGCAACCGGGCACTTTTGATTACCTTATTTTCACCAAAAACACACCTTTTCAGAAAAAAATTTCCCTTTTTAATTCTCCCAATTTACGCCACTGAAATGGGTAAACCTTTAAATATTACGTTTTTTATGATGTCTGGAGCTTGTAAACTGCCGTATTTCAAAGTTATAACGTTTTGAAATTTTGTACTCAGCGGTCCCAAAACTATTTCGGTCCAAGTGTATCGAGTAGTCCTGATCGCTACTTGGCCGGCACGTGCCACTTTTCAACCCAATTAAACCCCAACTTTGGGCAAATTAATAACTCGGCCAATTTTGGTCCGATTTAAAAACTTTCTAAAACAATATTCTTTAAATCGCACCCCATTTCACTACAGGTTTTCAAATTCCCAAATTCCCCTCTTTTACCCCTAAACATTCACCCCCTCATATCTTCCAAAGTATCACTCCGATTTTCAAAATTCCCCTTTCGCTTCTTTCCTCCCCTTCCTAATGAAGAAAATGTATATGAAAGATATTTCACACGAACCATTTAAACCGGTTAAAAATTGAAGTTAATGGGAGCTTCACCCGAAGCGTCTACTCCCGACCGGCAATAGATAGGACACTTTTTTTTACCCTCCTGGTCTTACTGGCCTGGCTCCTAAAAATTTAATCCAGGCCTAGTTATCCATATTCTTCCTATGCATTCCAAAAACCTCGTTATTCCCCCTCTTCCTTAACCTATCCTTGGTAATTAGCCGCGTGCTTTTTCCAACTATTGTGCTACTGGTCCGCCCGGGTATTTTATTTACCCGGTACCCTTCGCCTCCATCTAGATCCACGACCGCTGGGCCCATGTTTTCAGAGCCGTGGTTCTTGGTGATGGCGACGAGCTTTCCCCCTATCCGCCACTGGGGAGGCACCCTATTGGTTGTAGCCACCAGCCTAAATTCTGCATGCCACTGACGCACTCACCCTAACCCTAATACAAAACTTAGACTAACTATCACTACCCCCACCCCTATTCTAACCCCAGCTATTTACTAACTTCTGCTCCAGATTCCACTTCCTCCTTCTTCCTTCCTTCCTTCCTTCCTTCACTTGCTACCCCGCTCCAATATCTTCTTATTCTCCTTCTAGGGCGGATCCTCTCACCGGTTACTTCAGTTACGGGTATTCCCCCAGCTGGCTGCCAGGTGAGGCCTCCCTCCCTGCTCCTTCTGTGTCCTCCTTCGCTTCTACCCTCCTTACCCCTTATTGCGCCTTTCTCCTTTTCCACCATCCTTTTCTTGTCTTGCCTCTCACTTATTTCCAATTTAGCCACGGATTTCTTCCTCCCAACCGTTGTGCAGTCCTGAATCCTCCCAACGTCCAGCCATCTCCGCTGCCCGGGATAGACCCAGACGGCATTGGATCCCGACCACCCAAATCCTACTCACATTTGTTTGCCAAGTGTGGGGGCTCCTTGTGGGGGGGTGATTTCATCCGTCCTCCTTCCTTCCTCTTCTCTACTATACGCGTTCTCATTCCGTCCCCAGAGGTTATTCGCCCCCGGCGCCCTTTACCGTCCGTCAGCTATTTCCCTCCTCATGTCCTTTCCCCCATCCGTCTCCCAATTTCCTCCACTCCTTATTTGCACCTTCCTCCCTGTGCACCCCACTCCTCGTTTGAGTTCACATGCCAACGACTGCCTCTTCATCTTCCTCCCCCTCCTCCCTGTCAGTATTATTACTTTCCTCTCTTTTCCTCTCCACCTCCCTTTCCCCTTCCCTTCCTCTTCTTACAACTCCTCTACCTACCTTTAACCTGTCAATATACCTTTCTCTTTCATATCTGTAGATGCCGTCAGCTATCGCGCCCCAAATGTATCCATTTCTCCCTATCTCTGATTACGTCCCCCATATGTCACCCCTGGATGTGAAACTGATGTTCCCGTACTTATCTCTGCGTACTGCTGGCACTCCAACACCACATGGTCTGGCGTTCCCACCTCACCACATTCGCATTTATCCGTTTCCACAAGACCCAGTCTCCTTAGGGGTTCCCCGTAGGGTCCCTTTCCAGATATATATTGGATTAGCCCCGCCGATGGCTGGAAGTGGTCCATCCCCATCCCTCCACTACATCGTTCAGGTACGTGTGAGTCCTCCTTCCTTTTGCACTGCCATCCCACTTTCTTTGCCACTCTTCTAGTAGCGCCATACTGATATCCCTCCTTGAGGCGACTCGGGCTTCGTCAGGTCCTCTACCCTCCGCATGTTACCTTTCCTCAGCCAGTATCTTGCAGCCCTCTCTCTAATTACCAAATCCATCCGCACTTCCCCCAGTATCACCGTCAACGCCTCCGTCGCTGTCGTTCTATGCGCCCCTGTTAGCCTAATCAGCACTCTTCTTTGTACTCCCAGGACGCTCTTAGCAGGCATCACGTTCTTTAGCCTGTGTGCCCACACACTTGCATCATATCACATAATTGCAGACATAAGCGCCTGGTTTGTACCTTTTTATCGTCCTCAGGGGCAGTTTGAATCTGTTTTGCTCTATGTTAATAATTTTGTTCATAACTGCCGTGGCCCTTGCCCCTACTTTATCCAACGATTACTGCGAAGTTTTTCTTTTCATCAAGTGTAATGCCAAGATACCTGTATGTTTTCACTCTGTCTATTCTCCTCCCTTCCACCTTCAACAACGGGCCTCTTTCCCCTACCTTCCCCTTAAACATAATGTATTTAGTCTTATTTACCGACAGCTCCAATTTCACCTTTTTGCACCATCCGTTAAATACACTTAGCACCCTATTTGTGTTGTCTGCAATTAGATTCTAGACTTACCCTTGACTACTAAGAGAATGTCATCCGCAAACGCCACGACCGCCACTCAACTTCGTACAGCCCTTGTTCTAGTGCCACATCCCAAAAGATGGGGCACTCGCCGAGCCCTGCGGGCATCCTTTTGTCAGGACCTTCTCCACCCTCTTCCACCTACCTTCATTAGTGGCTTATCTGTTCCTGCAATAGTCTTTGTAACTCTCATAGATGTTTCTTCGGCATTTCAACTCTCTCAGTCTCAAACAGAGCAGGCCACAGAGATTGTCGAAAGCCCCAGCAATGTCAATGAATACCCCTGCTACGTATTTAGCTTCCGCTGAATCTATCGCCTCCATTGCCCCCGACAACGCATCCTCTGTCGACCTGCTCTTCCTAAATCCATATTGGTTCTGGTTCATACCCACCATCTCTCTGTGCTTAAGTAGCCACGCCCCTAACATTTTTCCTGGATTTTTCCACAGATTATTCAGCAGTCAGATTGGTCTGTAGGATTTTGGCTCAACCGGATCTTTGTCCTCTACTTTGCTCAAAATCACTACAGTGCTCTGCTTCCAAGCGTTAGGCACCCTTCCTTGTCTTAAGCACTCATTGAACAGTCCCGAAAGCAGCGGTGCAAGCACCCCACCCCCTCTTGAAGTGCTTCTTCCAATATGCCATCTGGCCCCGGCGCCTTCCTCTTCAGTTTCCTGATTATCGCTTTCCACCTCTCCCACACTTACTTCCTCAGCCATTCCCTCTTCTTCATATGCTTGACCATACTCGCCCCTCTTCATTCTCTGCTCCGCGTTATCCGTTACTCCACTGTTATCCGGGAGCAGCGTGTCCAGGAGCAACATGGCCGACTCCTCCCATCCGCCAGTGAATCCTCCTCCGTCTTTCTTTTCAGTGTAGAGATCGTCATTCGTCTTCCCCACCGCTATCTTATACGGTACACCCCATGGATTTGTCCTGAGTTCCTTCCTCACGTAATTTTCCCAATAACTCTCTTTGTCTCCCACATGCCCTCCTTGAACTCTTTCTTCTTATTCCTATACCCCTAACAGATGGTTCTTCTCTTCTATCCTTCTACTCCGTTGGTACATCCTTCTCGCCTTCCTTGCTTCTCTCCTCAGCCCTTCTAATCTCGCGTTACAAGGCCTGTTCCCTATCTTCGGTTTCGCTGTCACCAGGGGGATCGCCCGCCTCATGGCCCCCTCGATCATCTTTGTAAGTTCTTTTGTCTTGATGTTCACATCATTTCCTTATTTCGTCACCTCCAAGTTTACCAACTCCTCCTATACTTGTTCCAATTCGCCCGTCTCAGATTGTACCTCACCCTTTTACCCTCTACCTCCCTTCCTCTGGCTTCCTCCTCTTGCATCCAGCCCTCATCCATTATATACTCGAACAGTATACATTTTGATCGCTAGACGTTTCATATTCTAGGACCTGCCATCCACTGACCTTCCCTCTAGCCCTTTGGTTCACAATCGTCACTTCTATGTTCGTACTCGCTCACCATCTTCCAGCATATGTTGGTGGATTGCCCTCCCCGTTATCTACCACTAGCCTGTTCACGGTGATTAGCTCCTTCAGGGCCTCCCTCTTGCGTCCGGCCTTTGATGGTTGTCTCTTCTATCCTCTCGCCTCCACTTATTACTGTGCCACAGTGGTGAGCGGGCGTTAACATCCGCTACCACGACCAATGGGTATCCTGGAAGGCCATAGCCACCTCCTCCAATCGTCTAGGTAGGGATCTATCTGGTGCCGAAACTGAAAGTACATACACACCAAAAACATTTCCCCTGTCTCCTTCATCAGCTCCGCGCAAGTTGTATACTCGTCACAGAACTGGTTCACTTAAGTGACCAGTATTCCTCCATTAACTACCACTATCGCACTCATTGGTCTTCTTCCCGTACAGATTATGTTTGCCGCTGTCGGCATATATGGTTCCTGCAAACAGATGATGTCCAATCCCCCTCTCCTCCGCCGTCTTCCTTACTTCATGTAGGACCATTTACTCCTTGCGAATTTAGCTGGCCTATTCTATTATGTTAGCTCTGTTCTAGATAGGGACCGAAAGGACATCCCTCTATCGCCCAATTGGGACCTCTTTCCGCAACGCCGCACACAAGTCCAAAGACTTTTCGCAGTGCAACCACGGCTTCAAGGGGCAAGTGACGCTTCAACGAGCCCGGAGAAAACCCCTCGTATACGCATTCACCCGTATCCGAGAGTAGGAGGACCCCTGCAGCTGGTGTTCGCCACTTGGGGGAGGTGGGATTCAGCCGTAGGGATCGACACTAAGGCCCAATCTTACAATGTCACGTTAAAGTCCTCGTAACTTAACCGTATGTAAAGTATAACCGTTGGTTTAAACTTAGCGTTGCATTTTCAATACCATTTTTATGTGTGCGTCAAATTACGGATAGGTGCCTTCCATTAGTTCTTAGCGTTAACTTCTCGGAGCGCTAGATTTGTGTCAAAGCTTTTGATTGGCTGCCTGACCATAGAGAATATAACCAAGTCATTACAACGTCTATGGAACTGTTATGAAAAAATCAATCAAAACGAGTTCAATTCATCAAATTTGTTGAAGTTATCTGCTATAGTTTATGTATTTATTTCTGCTAAAATGTCTGTTGAGATCATAAAACGCGAACGAAGTGTGAATTTTAGCAAAGAAGAGGAAATGTTGCTGATTGAATTAATAGGTAATATAACAAAGGATTGAAAATAAACAAACTCTGTAATGAATTTAATGCAGTAAGTAGATCGATTCCAGATCAATTTCAAACCTAAAATCTAAATTTGATAATTTAAAAAGGAAGACGAGGAAAGTGTCGGCCACAACAAACACGAGATTTTCAAACGGGGGTGG
>JBCFYV010003190.1:0-29148 GCA_039000515.1 Timema cristinae
TTTTTATTTGTTTTTTATGTATGATCATTGCTTTTTTATTTGTTTTTATGTATGATCATTGCTTTTTTAATTTGTTTCACGTGTGATCATTCCTTTTTTTATTTGTACTCATTGGTTATTTATGTTTGGGTAGGATTGGGATGGGATGTTGGAGTTTTTATTTATTTATTGGCATGCAGTCCAAGGTGCCAAGCACTCCTCATTTGGCATCGCTAGTGAACGTTGCGACTATCTTCTCTGCTCGGCCGCTTAGTGAAGAGTGTGACCACCGAGCAGCTGACAGCGTATCATGGACGTAAGGCCCCTTTCATTTTTCCTTCACCCCCCCCCCGCCCCCCCTCCTTACATAGCCACGGCAAAGAACGAACTAAGTTACACTGACTGCTCCCTCGCTCTGTTGGACGGCCTTTGACCCTGACAATCCTACCCCCGGATCTGGGTTTTCACGATGACTTCATAATAAACACTGTCGTAACCATGATGACTCATACCTGGCGTCAGTTTGGCGGATCGAAGAGGAGTAGAGACAGGAATAGATCACGACCTTGAATAATGTCGCAACCCTCCCCCCTTCTATGTGGCAATGGGTTTTCTCTGGTGAAGTCATCACTCTGTCGCAACCTGAGCTGGTAACAGCTATAAATATCGGCACCTGTTTTGAAATCCTTTTATTGTATAACATGTCTTCAATTGTTAAACAAGCAGCCCAGGATGAGTGATTATGCTTTGGTGACGGATCTTGGTAAGTAAATATACTTTTCTAACAGGCAAACTAATTATTTATTTGTTGTTAAATCAAAGTGTATACATTTAATTTATTTCAAAATTATAATAAACAATAGCAGTTTTGTTTAAATTTATAAATTTATAATAGGTTTGTGAGAATTAAAACTGTAGATAATTTGAAGGTGTCTAAGCAGCTACTTTTTTTATGACATTCGGATAAAGTTATGCATGAGCAAATGTGTATTATAATCAAGGGTGGATTATTGAAAAAAATACAGGACATGCCGTCTCCAATAGTAGGTTAACAGGGTGTCTACTCAGAGGTACAAAAATTCGTTACTTTTTAGTGACCTTTTTTGACCACAAAATACCTTTGGAGACGTATAGAACAAACGGGCAGTAAGAAGCGGTGCAAAAAAAATATATTCGGTAAACGGTCGAACATTATATTGTACATCGGGCCTAGATATTATAATAACAAACACAAGTAAAGACTATTACTATAATCATACCAACAAGAAAACTTACTTTTAATTAAAGATGTTTGAAGCTCCCAGAAGCTGAAGTCTCTCAAAAAACATAAAAATCTAATATTGTTCAAATTTGTCACCTAATATTTAGTTTATACACAAAATCACAACATAGAGAATTTACATCTGTCTCGGTCGTTTCTTCTCCAAGTCGATTTCAGTTTGAATTGCTGAAGCCTCTTCTTCAGCCTGTTGGAGAAGTTTTCTTTTCTTTGCCTCGAGTTTATTTACAGTTTCCAATGTTGTTTTTGATCTGTTAGCTTCTTCACTTTCTTTCTTCTTCATTTCTTCGATTGCTTCCCTCATTTTGGAACTCGCTCGCCTAGCTGCATGCAGCATCCCACTTGTAAATTCCACATTCTTTATGCCACCTACCGACTGAACCATAGAATATATGCTGCGTTGGGAGATTAGAGAACGCTCTTTCATATTTTCAACCAAATATTCCTTGTTTACTGAAAAACCTCTTTCAACAGCACTGTTTCCATGGAACATTGTAAATATCATCGTGTAAAATGACAGCAATGCCTTGCAAGCTTTTGCATTAATGAAGATGTTGAAGAGAAAAGAATCTAGTCTGGTTTCACTGACATCAAATGTCTTCAGCTCTTCTTGAACAGAAGACTGCTCATAGATTTCAAGGTAGTTTTTTCTTATATGTTCAGCTTCAATGTATGCAATATGGTTGTTTGAAGTGAGTTGTTCGAGTGCTATGTTAACCCGTTGTACTCTTAGAGTGCCACTAGTCATTACTGCTGGTGAAAGGCATGAAGCAGCTTTCACCATGCACTTTCGTAATGGAGACCTAGGCCCAGTCAGTTTTTGAAACATTTCCACTAAGAAGTGACTGCAATCTTTTCTAAAGAGCTGTACATAAACTTATTTTACATTTTTACAAAATTTCTTCGCACCAAAGCCTATGTCTACGTCCGAAAAGCTCAATAGATTTTCATTTTTGACATCAATTGCCAAGAGCTGTCCTGAGTTTTTCACATTGCTTATAACCTTTGCCTTAAGGACGCGAGCAACAATGCTACGTGCCATTGAATAAAGTTCGGCATGTACAAAGGGCAACATTGGATTGTCAGATTGTCATTTTGAAATAGTGTAAGATATGGTTCGACTTCTTCTACTGACTGTAAGAAAGAGTTTTGCTTCAAATAGGTTATCTTTTAGGAAGTCTCGTACAACACCGAAATTCTTTGTTTCGGGTGGTTTGGAACATACAAAAACAACACATTTCTTTAAATGCGGAATCATTTTCAAGGTTCTTTCAATTACTTTTGAGTTTTCCACCCATCTGATGGAACACATTTTAAGTGGGAAAAGGTCTGATCCACTTGAGAGGATGTAATCAGATCTTCGAGATGAAAAATCTTCAAACAGATAATACAACGAACGCAGAAAATTATGAACTTGCCATTCACATTTATTATGAGCTGTCTTATAAGCCCCATGAACTGTTTGAAGAGAGCATGTGCCAACATCAATACGTTTCTTGTCTTCAGAGTTATCTAAATTTTTTCCCATCATTTGATTGAAGTCCTTAAGGAATTTTAAATTTACATTAGGTCCATCAACAGCAATTTGTAGAACATTCATTAAAGGCAGTCCTAATTACGACATAACTGACGTAAAGGAATCAAGGAGGTCAGGTGCAGTAGAATGCCCTAAAAACAGAGTTAAAGTATCGGTTCGAAACCACATTTAAACTTCTAGTTCCAATAAAGGACAATGATGTCCATTTGTCCTTTTTGGGCAATTCTATTGAGACTTTCATCAAGTGAAACAGCAAAAAATTCAATCTTCTTTAACTCCGACGAGAGTTTTTATTGGAAGAAGGGGTCAAGACCAAAGGTTGTCAAATAGCCAAGTTTGTCTTTTTGCATTTTGAACTTCTGTGCTATTACACTGTCAGGAAACATGATTGAGAAAAGGTCACTGGAAATACATGAACCTCTGTTAGAAGTATGAGTCATAACCTTGTTCATGGACCACAGAATTTCTGCTTTAAAGGTATCATCACTTACACAAAATTTATTTAAAGGTCCTCCAAGAGATGAGGAAGATGAAACAACTAATGTAGACGAAGCTGCAACCAAATATACATCATTTTCAGAAGTAGGCCTACTTGTGGAAGGTAATAATTCCTTTGCCGGTTCTGGCTGTTTACATACAACTTTTTCAGACGATATAAAGCTGAGCGTTTTTTTTTTGCTTACCTTGGAGTAGGGTAGAGGTTAGTTCAAAATGCTTCTTACCTATTCCATGAATTTTCACTCCATTTAACTCACTGTGGCTTATATCAAATTTCGATTTACAAAATGTACAATAAGCCTTATACTGGTCATCTTCAACAGGGCGCAACCAGTTTTGACTATTTTTTTCTTCAACAGGCAGCCTAAACTCTTTGAACGAACATTTACCAGGCATCTTTTAACAGATTAGCCTAAACTTCACACATAAAATCTTTGAATGCCCCCGCAAAAAATTATGGATTTTTTTCGCAATACACGATTAAAAATAAATTTATGCCTAATATTTTATGTGCCCATAAGAAAACAAAAATCAAACTTAAAAATTGTTAAATTTCAACTGTTTTGAATGAATGGTCTTTAAAATTAAATGAATTACGTCAAGGATCAAATATTAACCCTAATAATATTATTTTATATTTTATTAAAAAAAATACGCCATATCTCACTGCGAAAGTGATTTCTATTTGCTGCCAACGTTAATTTAAAATTATAATATACATTTTACACCACCTTCAAATTGCAGTCGGATTAATGAAAGTGTAAAAAATTGATAATTGCCGTCAACATCTTGTTCTAGATCCACAACATAGATGAACGCACGGTTTGTGTGGAAAATGTCCTGGTATTTTCCTGTATCATCTACAAAACCTGAATTCCAATTCATTCACTCGAAAACCATTATTTGTAGACACACACACGGCATAATGCACTCACACACGCCACATTAAAATTTAATACAAGATGGCGAAAGTCAACCTTGTCGTTGGAATCACAAATAAAACAATCAGGCAACTTCCGACTGGCGCGTGCCATTACGTGTAATGGATAGCGCTATCTTTGAAGCATTTGCGTTGTTACGATGTGCGGAAAATTCAAACTAAAATTATTTTCGTGACTTTATAACCAACATATTAAAATTTGTGACTTTTTTGCTACTTTCGTGACCTTTTTCAACTGGTGATTTTCTTGACCCAGTAGAACCCTGGTATATAATGAGCAGCTTGCTTAGTAAACCTCTATAATAGAGCACTAATAGGTGAAAACACTTTTCAAATAGAACCTTAATATAAATAAAATGTCCTTAACAGGTGTATTTTAAATTGGTTAGTTAGAGCAACAGGGGGATCCGTTTTAATATTTGATATTCACAATGTCCGCTCCGAGGACAAAATATAAATAAAAATGTCATTTTGTTTTCAAGATTTATTTTTCTAGATTATATGATAATTTGTTTGATTTAAAAGTGCAAATAATGATTTTTTTAAAATTTACTTTGTTTGGAAGAATATTGTTTCAAATGCTTACATTTAAATTAGTTTGATTTGTGTTTGAATTCAAACTGTTGTGTTTAAGCTCAAATTAATAACGGAGATGCCTGTCCGCGCCGGGGGAAAGACGTGATCCAGACCCTAAACTCCTCAGCCCCCATTCAGCCGGTGGGAGCTTTGACGCCTCCAGATGTCTTCCCACAAGCGGGTGGTGTGGGGGTGAGGCAAGAGAGAATATCAGCCCTCCTTGTGGGCGTGAATATTGTAGTCGCGGGGCCATTATCAGCACCCCTGACGAGAATTAGTGGCGCGGTAAATCAAGACGGTGGAGCATTGTCGAATAGTATCTATCTTCGAATCGTCGAGTCGTTTCTTTTATATTGGTAGAGAAACTACCGTACATCTTGGTGCTCCAGCAAATGATCGTGACGCATTAAGCTGGCTTGAAGAACAAATAACTAATTTGCTCAATCGGTTGAAGGACGATGGTGTCATCGCCGACGATCATGTTGGCTTACTTTTGAATAGCACGAACTCTACATTGAGTCCTGTATACGTCTCATTTAGGCGGGCGGATCAGTTAGACGCTCGAGCCGTGCTCGATAATGTAAGTCACGTGTTGCAAAGTAATAGTTTGTTTTTGAGTACAGCACCACTGTGTTATCCCTTCAATGCGGCTTCGGGGTAAATGGTTTTATCTAGTCGAAGTCCAGTCTCCGGGTGACGTTTGTTTCTAGGCATCGATTTCACGGGTCCTGTGGGTGGGGCTATGGAAGGGAGATGGTGTAGAAAACATAGGCGGTTTCTGGGGTGGCTAAAGTATGCAAATGGTAACCTTCAGGGCTAAAAGGGGAAATTGGAGTAGGTGGGGGTCGGATGATCGGTGCGAGGGGAAGTCGAGGGGAGGAATTAGCTAACTCGGGGCAGGAACTCTTGGAGATGCTGGAGCGGAGGGTTGGCGTTCGGAGGTCTGGTGGTTGCAGTCGGGATCGTAGAGAAATTAATACCAGGCTACTATTCCCACTACGAGCTCAATAAATGGATTGTTTCCTCTACAAGCTAATTTTCAGTTAGAAATAAATCATAATATTAAAAATATTATTTCTGAATGAGTTTTTATGTATTTTTAAGAAAATTTGCACCTACTATGTACACATTTAAAATAAATGTTCAATTGTTATGATAATTTCACTTACAAGTCACAATCAGTCATTTCTGAACAGATAGCCTTCCTAATTTGTGTATCACGCCTTTCACTGAGTTTTGCAATACAAACAAGAGTTCATTCCCATGTAGTTAAAACACCTTTCTTCGTAATGCCTAAGCTCGTAGTAAAATACCACAAATAATCCCTTCTTATCACGCGTTTGTAGCATAGGATGCATCTAGAATCTCTTCTATTTCTTTGTGTTTTATTATAAAGTATCACCATGCTGCTACTTGTTCCTCGCCCATTTTCTGACTAAGAAATAAAGAAAAATAGGAAAGATGCCTGACGTGGTCTGGTCGCTTTCTTGGTCGGGAACAAGTCACCGGTCACGGTGGCCCGTATCCTCGCTCGTGGCCGCGTGTGAACAGTGGCCCGTATCCTCACTCTGTGGCCGCGTGTTAACAGTGGCCCGTATCCTCGCTCTGTGGCCACGTGTGAACAGTGGCCCGTATCCTCGCTAGGTGGCCGCGTGTGAACAGTGGCCCGTATCCTCGCTAGGTGGCCGCGTGTGAACAGTGGCCCGTATCCTCGCTCGGTGGCCGCGTGTGAACAGTGGCCCGTATCCTCGCTCTGTGGCCGCGTGTGAACAGTGGCCTGTATCCTCGCTCGGTGGCCGCGTGTGAACAGTGGCCCGTATCCTCGCTCGGTGGCCGCGTGTGAACAGTGGCCCGTATCCTCGCTCGGTGGCCGCGTGTGCCAAGTGCGCGTCGTGCCATAAAGCTCCAATAGTGTGCGGGTGACCTAAAACCTGTACTGGTCACAGGAAAGTTATGATTAAAAGAGAGTTAAAGTAGGGTTGCTCCGAGTTAGTTAAATACAAGAATACGTTCAAACCAGCAAACTGATTCAAGTGCAGTTTTACTCATCCTTCATTGGACAACAGCGACATTGGCCACAGTTTGGGGTTAATGTCAAATTTTTAAATAGCTACTTTTCAGTTCTGTTGTACTTTTTAAATATGGTAAAACAATTTCAAAGGTTTCAGTTTCTGTGTATAAGCTAGTCTCAGCTCCTGTGTATTTTAGAGTTAAATCGAGAAAACCTCACCATAATGCCATAATGTGTATGAGGGTAACATTAAAAAAAATATATATATAGAAAGCTGAAATTCTGTTCACGTAATATGCCCCTAGTAGTGTTTAAATCTGTTTATATACAGGCTGTTTCAGTGAAAGCGTGCAAAAATTAAAGAGGACATAGGGGATGTTCTACCGAACATTTTGAGATAGAGAACGTGTGGTCTGCTAAGCAAGCTAAGGAGGATATGGCCTAAACATGTCTAACACTGTTACTGATGTCCGGTTTATTTACAGCTAATCATTACAAATGTAATTAATTTACATTATTTTTAACATTCCGTACAGGTAGTACTGTAAGGCATACCATATAATTGACAAACCAGTAGAAACCTACCATTTCGTAGCTCACAACAGTTGATCAAAATGACGGACACCAACGCCAACGCAAGCATGACATCGGTGTAAGAGATTCTGCCGCAGCCGTTCAAATACCCCATAAGTGTTTCGAATCACATCCCAGGCGACGACAATCCTGGCGGAAAATTCTAAGTCTGTGTCCACTGAGGTTCCATACAAGTGATTTTGAGACATTCTCATACGAAATAACCTTCAGGCTCTCCTCGCATGTTTAGGTCAAATATCCTCCTTAGCCTGGCTTCTCAGACCACATAGAGGTTCTCTATTTCAAAATGTTTGGTAGAGCATCCCCTATGTCATGTTTTAATGTTTGAACACTTTCACTGAAACATCCTGTATGTGTGTGTGTGTGTGTGTGTGTAAATATATATATATATATATATATATATATATATATATATATATATATATATATATATATATATATATATATATATATATATATATATATATATATATACTTTTTAAATAAATTTATAATCTAACTACTCTGATGGAGTGATCACCGGTTGTGCTACCTATAATGTTCCTCGTTAGATTGTAGATATAGATAATGGAGTTAGGCCCACACCTAACCTGATCATCGAGAATACATTTCAAATTGTTACCTTTTAGTGCAACGTGACATTTCAAGAGACCCCTACTTCTAACCTGATCATCAAGGATTCAGTTCAAGTTATTCGTGTGAAGTGAGATTTCATGAGACCACGTTTTCCTTCAGGTACTTGCAGCTAATGAGCAATAAAATTTAGAATCCAAACAAAGTTACCCATTTAATAATTATTATCAAGTAAGTTATATTTTTTTACCACTTTCTCCGTCCTAAAAAAAAGAGATGGTGAGTGATGAGACAAGATGTCTACAACCGAGATGATCATGGACTATATTTCCTCCGTTTCAATATATTGCCCAACTGTCCACATTTCAATTTCAAGCCGGCAAATATGAGACAGGCAGGCAATAAATTAGGACATCATATATCAATACTAAAGCTTCTAAGTGAAAAATGTCAACCTCTCTTTTTGTTTCTTATCGATCACTGGACAAAGGCCACAGCAGAACGAAACACATTTCTTTGGAGTAACATAGCGAAAAAAATGTACCGCACAAAGTTTTGAAACAATATTAAGATTTGTAGCCCTTGGCGGCCAACAGAGGAAACCAACGTAGCAGTTTCTTGGAAAGTTATTTTATTCACAGATTCTCATACATCGTTCATCCATATTCCACCCGTCAAACATATATAGGGTCGAGGAAGATAAACTACGTCACAGGATCAACACGACAGTCTGGAAGTAATACATATAGTTTTTTGGTTGTTTTTAACGAGACTTAGAACGCAAGTATTTGATCTAAAAACTTAAATCGAACTGGCGAGGAAGCGATCACGATACATCCATTGATGGAGCTTTGGTTAAGGCAAAAATATAATTTTTCATTAAATACTGATCTTGTACATTTAAGACTTTATTTCAATTACGTCAATTTATTGTTTGTAAACAAAGCTTGCTGTTTTGAGCCCAATACAGGCACTAATATTGTAATTAATTATGATTACATATCTATTTTATAATAGTGTATAAATGGATAGAAGAACATCCTCCGCTATTTCTCAACTTGTACAAAAACTACTAACAAGACAAAGTACAAGGTAGGGCGGGGGCAATTACATTATTCACGCTGAGTTTTCCTGACGTCCGGTGGAACACATCCGAGTGACATTATCTTTTAAAAGAGAAGAAGTGTATTAGGCAGCTTTCCCCATCGCCATGATTAACGAGGTACACAAGTTTAAATGAGTGAAATGGGCCAGATACATTGTGTCTAATGCATTTCTTCACCGTCGGTCCGCACGACGGGCTAGCTTCGGTCCCGCGTTGTTCATTGTAATGAATAAACTATGCGGCTTTTGGAACTTTTGAAATCCATGTTGAGGCATTAATTGAATAAGTGGAATTGAGACCAGTGCTTTGAGACAGAAGCTTAGAGGGAAACAAATCTCGGAATGAGTCATCAAAGTGGAGGGTGGTTTGTTTTTTAACCAAACCAGAATTCAAGACGATGGACGACGAGCAGAAAGAAGGAGTTTGGTACACACAGCCTCTTCCTTTGGACCATGTTAGCACACTGGAGCATTACGAGGAAATGGAGAAGACCAATTGGAGCGAATGTTGTTGAAAGGCACGACACGCCATTGGTACAGACGGCGGGCGCTGTACAAGGCGACAGCGAAAAACCATCACGTGTAAAAGCCACCTGGTTTGCTTTTATTTAGCTAGTGAATATTTACTTTTCCATTATAGCGTTATTTTCAAGTTACTAATCGTCTATTTGTTTCGGACCCAACCTGCACAGTGATAGTGATTATATTTATGTCAATATTTTGTATAGTCCAGCCATATTCCAAATTTGTAATTAATCTATATAATTATTAACAAAATGAATAGTTTATTTGTCATGAGCATTGCACCATGTTTGTTTGTCATGAGCATTGCACCATGTTTGTTTGTCATTAGCAATGCACCATGTTTGTTTGTCATTAGCATTGCACCATGTTTATTTGTCATGAGCATTGCACCCTATTTGTTTGTCATGAGCATTGCAACCATGTTTGTTTGTCATGAGCATTGATCCATGATTATTTGTCATGAGCATTGCACCATGTTTATTGTCATGAGCATTACACCGTGTTTGTTTTCCATGAGCATTACACCGTGTTTGTTTTCCATGAGCATTGCACCGTGTTTGTTTGTCATGAGCATTGCACCGTGTTTGTTTGTCATGAGCATTGCACCATGTTTGTTTGTCATGAGCATTGCACCATGTTTATTTGTCATGAGCATTGCACCATGTTTATTTGTCATGAGCATTGCACCATGTTTGTTTGTCATGAGCATTGCACCATGTTTGTGTGTCATGAGCATTGCACCATGTTTATTTGTCATGAGCATTGCACCATGTTTATTTGTCATGAGCATTGCACCATGTTTATTTGTCATGAGCATTGCACCATGTTTGTTTGTCATGAGCATTGCACCATGTTTGTTTGTCATGAGCATTGCAACATTTTTATCGCACGCATACGTATACTATTTTAACAATTAGCAGTCCTTGTTCACGAATCTGTGCACCTTGAAGCAGAATTTTAAATTGTTGATTAGATTTTTTTTAACTAATCAAAAATTGGGTTGGAATAAAATCAACATTATAATATATAAATGAGTTGTCTGTTGCTCTTTCATGCTCAAAACAAACACATTATGTAGACAATTCGCATTGACATAACTATGACGTCATATTAACATAAAGGCTAATAATATTTGATCCCGCCAATTTATTTCAATATGGCGGCTACAAAACACGACTTTGTGGCCTTTATCTCAGCTTCTGCTTGTAATTTCATTGGATCAACTTTGAAACTGTATTAGATAAAGATACATACAGCACTATAAAACATTCCGTGCGATGAATTAACGGTCTGAGGCTGGATGTTGTGAAAGTTCTATATATAAGTTAGTTTATAAGTGGTGTAGTGATATAACCAGTGGGTTCAATAAGTGCACGTTAAATACCACAAATAAATGAAAAGATGAAGCTATTTGTAAATAAAATATATCATTAAGAAATCTGTTTATTAGAATTGAAAGTATTTTAAGAATAATTATATTATACTAGCTAATAAGCAGTGTTTCATACGAGTTTCATAGCTTTTTACAGTTTGAAATAATCAATATTTTTAAATAATTCACTCACATTAGGCCGTTTAACAGCTTTAGCTTTGAGGTGTTGAAAATAACTAAGTTCTTTACTCACTTTATCACTGTGTACTCTTGATAAATGATCTTTCATTCGCGAAGGCTTCAAGGCTTCATTACTAGTAAATGTTTTATCACACAAAAGACAATGTGGAAACTGTACATTTTGCGGTGACGTGATAAAACCTAATTTTAAATACTCAGCTGAGTATTGACGACACTTCTTCTTTTTGAATCCATTGTGCATGAACTTCTACACTTCAAAACAAACGCACAAAAACTGATGGTGAGGCACACAAAGGCTAGTGAAGACTGAAGACGAATGTAGGTCAGTGGCAAGTGTGTTGTGTTGGCAAGAGAGGGAGGGGGTTGAGTCACCAGTCGGCCGCGCTGAACAACAACAGGTGGGGGACTGTGAAGAGGGGTGAGTGCAGTGGACTCGCCGGCTGAGAATAGCCAGTGACTCGTGCTACCCGGCAACTTCTACTGTTCAGTACTATTTTAATTTTTCCCCCTTTGAATACTCATCGCCCCCCACTTATTTATTGCCCCCCTAATAACCAAAATCGCCCACTCGGGGGTGATTTCCCCAGGTTGGGAACCACTGGTCTAGACTTTAATTTGGCTGGACTTTAACCGGTATTTTGGGAGAGGGGGGGGGTTGGGGTTGATTAAAATTGAAAGCATGATTGAAATAAATCTTAATTCACAGTTTAGGCCTATATTGTGTAATGTAGGTCTATTTGTAAATCATTAAGATTTATAACTAATTTCTAGGATTCGGATTCGAGAAATAGTGGATTCGACCCATCTCTAGTTAAGATATTATTGACAAATTTGTATCAATTGCGTACACCCTTCCATGTAAAGACATATAAAAAAACACCCAAATAACTTGTGGTTAAAATAGTCCCGGGCAGACACTCTAGTGACGCCCTAGCGCATGTGAGGGGTCCTTGGTGGGTAGGTTCATGTTTCCAGTGGTGAACCTAAATAGGCCAAGCTTGCAGCTAAACAATGCCCCCCCATCCCCCGACGGGAACATAAGGGACACCAACCCACCAGCTGTTGTTCGCCCATCGGCCAGGTGAAGTTTGCTGTGATCCTGTTACAAGCTTCCATCTTGTGGACTAGCAGTAACCGGATTAAGTCTCCTCTCTTCAAGACTCGTCACCCCTCCGAGGGGGGAATAAAAGAGACGATTTACACTACAAAGAGAAATAATCTGTTGGAGGGAGCTCCATTTTATAATTCCAGAATGGATGGCAGAGGAAGCGTAAACAAACTAAGAACGTCTTTGCTGTTAAAATAGCACACATCAATCATTTGGGAGCGTCTCAGAAAACATTATTTTAAAAATGGATATCTGGACAAGTTTCAATACACAACTTTAACTTTCAAAACCAAATTATGTCTCTAATTCATTCACGTACATTTTCATAATCGGAAACTTTATAGTGTAAAACTAGGCGTGTACTTTAAATGTACCCTAAATATTATACAATGTACACTCTTCTTTCACTGCTCATAGTGTAAGCTGTATTTCCATTGTTTAGTTTTTATAAACATAATTTAGCATTTAGGAGAAATGGTCCTTCTTTCTTATCCGCAGATACATTCTTTCTCGAATATTAAAATAGTTAATAGATTGCATGTTTTAGTAGAACAGTTGACATTTGTTTGTGATCCAAAAGAACAACAAACACTTTCATTTGTAAACACAAGCTGACAGCTCTGTTCAGGAGTTGCGAGATCTACTTTCACGTATTCATACGTCAAGTCGTGCTATCCGCAGCTGTAACCTTTGTTATATTATATTGTTAATACGTACCTAGAATATAGCACTAGTAGTTTTTTTTAACACTGAGTCTTACTACCCGTTCGCGTTATACGCTTATTTACTAATTACACAAACAGGGGAGGGATTAGTCCGGTTAAACTTGTACCCGTATTTGCATGTAGAGAGAGAGACGTTTTTGGAAAACCCACTCTCGGTACATCCGACCGGGATCGAGCCACGATCTCCCCTTCGTCGGCAGTCTAGTCTTGCTAGTGTAGCGCCTTAGACCATGCGGCCAGCGGTGACTGGAGAGTACTAGCTTTCCGGAACATTCTACAGGGATATGGCTGTATATAGAGCTTAGGTGATATCACAGTGACTGGAGAGTACTAGCTTTCCGGAACATTCTACAGGGATATGGCTGTATATAGAGCAAGTCATGCAGGGACGTTGCTAGAGCAATCGATACCTGACCTTGACAACCTGTGCAACTGCTTGGAATATCAGATCGAGCGTGTTCAAGCTTTGACGAGTGGGGTTAAACATAAGTCACTCACTGGCGAGAATACCACCCTATCTAACACCAGTCACTGGCGAGAATTAAACTTTACCATACCACCCTATCTAACACCAGTCACTGGCGAGAATACCACCCTATCAAACACCAGTCACTGGCGAGAATACCACCCTATCAAACACCAGTCACTGGCGAGAATACCACCCTATCAAACACCAGTCACTGGCGAGAATACCACCCTATCAAACACCAGTCACTGGCGAGAATACCACCCTATCAAACACCAGTCACTGGCGAGAATACCACCCTATCAAACACCAGTCACTGGCGAGAATACCACCCTATCAAACACCAGTCACTGGCGAGAATACCACCCTATCAAACACCAGTCACTGGCGAGAATACCACCCTATCAAACACCAGTCACTGGCGAGAATACCACCCTATCAAACACCAGTCACTGGCGAGAATACCACCCTATCTAACACCAGTCACTGGCGAGAATTCAACCTAACTATATCACCCTATCTAACACCAGTCACTGGCGAGAATACCATCCTATCAAACACCAGTCACTGGCGAGAATACCACCCTATCTAACACCAGTCACTGGCGAGAATACCATCCTATCAAACACCAGTCACTGGCGAGAATTCAACCTAACTATATCACCCTATCTAACACCAGTCACTGGCGAGAATTCAACCCAACTATATCACCCTATCTAACACCAGTCACTGGCGAGAATTCAACCTAACTATATCACCCTATCTAACACCAGTCACTGGCGAGAATTCAACCTAACTATATCACCCTATCTAACACCACTCACTGGCGAGAATATTCAGTTTCTAAAGTGTTTGTGGTTATGTATTTTTAAACATAAAGGCAGCTCACAGGCTATAAGTCGGCCAGTTTTCTTATACCAGACGAAAATGTAACCATTGTAAATAATTATAACAATGTACGCCGACATGTTTGTGTGTGTGGGGGGGGGGGGTGTTTATGATTATAAATAACATATCATTACAACGTTAGATTTCTGTTTAAAGCCATTTAATAATTTATCATTCGTATTTGATCTTATGCGTGTTTTAAACCGTGGTAATCCTCTCCAATTTTTTAAAATCTAATTGTTATTGTAAATTATTTAAAGTGGCCCCCCAGACTTATTTTGAAAAATGGTTTATTATAAAAGCTACGAGTAGTCTTTGCCTTGATTTTTTTTAAATTAGATTCTTTTATAAATTAAAGCAACAATTTAAAGTGTTCCTCACCTAGACATTTTTGAAATTTGGATGCTACTCGAAATTATTTTGAGTGATCCTCACCTTTATTTTTCACGATAGTTAGATACATCTAGAAGATAATCTTTGAAATGGTCTTCCAACGACAAAATTTTGAAAATCGAATTATTTCGGAGACTGAGCTATTTGAAGCTTTCCTCCCCTGACTTGTTGTGCCATCTAGATGCCTCTGGTCTAGTAGTTATTTGAAGCTATTTGGAGCTTTCCTCCCCTGACTTGTTGTGCCATCTAGATGCCTCTGGTCTAGTAGTTATTTGAAGCTATTTGGAGCTTTCCTCCCCTGACTTGTTGTGCCATCTAGATGCCTCTGGTCTAGTAGTTATTTGAAGCTATTTGGAGCTTTCCTCCCCTGACTTGTTGTGCCATCTAGATGCCTCTGGTCTAGTAGTTATTTGAAGCTATTTGAAGCTTTCCTCCCCTGACTTGTTGTGCCATCTAGATGCCTCTGGTCTAGTAGTTATTTGAAGCTATTTGGAGCTTTCCTCCCCTGACTTGTTGTGCCATCTAGATGCCTCTGGTCTAGTAGTTATTTGAAGCTATTTGGAGCTTTCCTCCCCTGACTTGTTGTGCCATCTAGATGCCTCTGGTCTAGTAGTTATTTGAAGCTATTTGGAGCTTTCCTCCCCTGACTTGTTGTGCCATCTAGATGCCTCTGGTCTAGTAGTTATTTGAAGCTATTTGAAGCTTTCCTCCCCTGACTTGTTGTGCCATCTAGATGCCTCTGGTCTAGTAGTTATTTAAAACGGTCTTCTCCGGAAAATTCTTGACAATAGAATACTTTTGGAAGTTATTTGGAGTTTATTTAAGGCTATCGTTCAGATTCATATTCGATAATATCAGAGGATTTGAAATATATTTGGGGGTGGGGTGTGGAATTTATTCAATGGAGAGATAAATTATTTCCAGGGGGGCAGAGTCCCCCACAGTTCCGCGGCTCCTTCTGTCCACACATGCTCTATATTCGGTATTCGTTGATGACTGCTCTCGGGCGAGTGTGTGTGTGTTAGTCTACCGACTCTAAAGTACCAATGTTCGATACTCGCTATGCACGACAAGCATTAGCACATGAAAACTAATATTTTGTCCACCCTTGCGTGGGTCATATCGGACAGTGAATGAATAACGCACGTGTGGTCCCGGCCTAAGAAGTGTCTATGCGTAAAAACACACAATTGTATAATTATCTGTGTTGTATTTTCTTTCTAAAATTTGAACTTTTGCTTTTTGTATTAATTTTCTAACTTACACAGGGAGATCAACTGACCCTTTGACACCCCTATCCCACCCCCCGAATTCACACCTGCAAGCAACCAACATTCTCTATTCACGCGGTTATTAATCTGAGAAATAGTCTTAGAAAGGAAAGAGATCTTGCAAGTTTGTAAAGTTAGATCAAGTATCCGCTGATAAATGATGCGGTGAGCATTCCTTTTTTAACGGCTACCCGCTATTTTCACTGCTGAACTAAAGTTAGGGATGTTGTTGTAACACTATTGAATTAATCGACCCTCGCTGGGCGTCGATTGAAACACTACAGATTAATTCCCTGATACAATAATGTTGTGACGATGTTTAGGTTGTCTATAGCTCCGTGGTTGAGCGCCTATCACCACTGTACGGAATAGATACCGTTTAACCAGCTGTCTATAGCTCCTTGGTCGAGCACTAATTAGAACGTTATAATTAATTAAATGTAATAAAGAGAACTGTTGATGGCTGTTGATTCACACATGGTTTATTTAAATGACATCTGTTAATTACTTATACATACTCCAATTAAATGCTTTATATCAATGCACACTTGTGATGTTAATGTAATTTATTTTGTACTGTGTTAGACTGTGACTGCCAGTGTGTGGCTCTGACCGACTTGTGTGTGGGAAGGATGTCTTAAACATACAACGGCTTGTATATGACATACCTCTTGCATCTTTCTCCTCTCATCAACAGTGTAAAAACTAACTAATATAAAGAGTCCTGGCGACAGGTGTTGTGAAGGCTAGCTTCTTATTGGTATAGAGAAGTGGTGTCTTTGCCAAATACTGCGGAGTTGTTCCTTTTAACAGGAAAAATTGTATAAAAAATTATTTTAATGGTGAAATCCTTTTCCCATTATTTCTGAGAAGCGCGTGTTTCTTCATGGATGAATCATAATAGGATTCTCTACATATGTTATTTTAAAGAAAAATTACCTTAATCCATGACTATGTATATATTTTATATTGATATAAACCAATACCATTACATTGTTCTAAGAGAGTTTAATATATATTGTAAGTGTCGTACATCCTGTCATCGGTCAGCTTGTAAGTGAAACATGAGCCATTTCCTCCGTAAACAGTTGAGAGTGTATCTGTAGGAATTTCTGTATTGTGATTAAAGTTTACAGTGAACCAACGTTCATCACTGATGTCTGACATTCAACCTCACACATCAGACGTTGAACCAAGGCCGCTGACATACCGGACAAGCCAACCCTACACTTTGACAGCAAATGTATCTCACACTAATGTGTGTTGTTTGTCACACGTTTGTCCGAGATCAAGGCATCACACTATCCACTTCTTGATCCCAAATATGGTGATACCTTATCCAACCAACTGAGCTAAGTAGCAATGATATTCGACTGGCTCCCCGAGAAACTAAGAAGATTGTTCTTAAAAAGAAGTAATTAGGAGTTATTATTGAAAGCATTTGAATTTATAGAAAAAATAAACATTAAATTGGTTATGTTATAATACTCTCAACCAAGTATGCCAAACCGATATAACAAATAAGTAGGCTACCTACATAGAATCACAACTTGTGAATATAGTTAAAAAGATATTCCCTCTATGGAGAATATTTCTCTCGCTGTAACCTCGTACCAACAGAGTACGCAAGACACGACCGGCTCTAACAATTTCTTTGTTCTCTCTCTCTCTCGCTCTTGCATTATCCCCTTCCCCCGCGTCTTGCCAGGAGGTAGATGTGGTGAGGCGGCACATCTTACGGAGCTCACCACGTGTTTACACCGTAAAGAACCTCCTTTACCCAAATATCTAAATAGTGTATTCAGTTTTTATTACTCAAAAACTATAATTTTCCTTTGTGGACCCATAGATAGACAAGGATCCCCTCAAGAAATGCTTGTTTGTGGACCCATAGATAGACAAGGATCCCCTCAAGAAATGCTTGTTTGTGGACCCATAGATAGACAAGGATCCCCTCAAGAAATGCTTGTTTGTGGACCCATAGATAGACAAGGATCCCCTCAAGAAATGCTTGTTTGTGGACCCATATATAGACAAGGATCCCCTCAAGAAATGCTTGTTTGTGGACCCATAGATAGACAAGGATCCCCTCAAGAAATGCTTGTTTGTGGACCCATAGATAGACAAGGATCCCCTCGAGAAATGCTTGTTTGTGGACCCATATATAGACAAGGATCCCCTCAAGAAATGCTTGTTTGTGGATCCATAGATAGACAAGGATCCCCTCGAGAAATGCTTGTTTGTGGACCCATAGATAGAGAAGGATCCCCTCAAGAAATGCTTGTTTGTGGACCCATAGATAGACAAGGATCCCTCAAGAAATGCTTGTTTGTGGATCCATAGATAGACAAGGATCCCCTCAAGAAATGCTTGTTTGTGGACCCATAGATAGACAAGGATCCCCTCAAGAAATGCTTGTTTGTGGACCCATAGATAGACAAGGATCCCCTCAAGAAATGCTTGTTTGTGGACCCATAGATAGACAAGGATCCCCTCAAGAAATGCTTGTTTGTGGACCCATAGATAGACAAGGATCCCCTCAAGAAATGCTTGTTTGTGGACCCATAGATAGACAAGGATCCCCTCAAGAAATGCTTGTTTGTGGACCCATAGATAGACAAGGATCCCCTCAAGAAATGCTTGTTTGTGGATCCATATATAGACAAGGATCCCCTCAAGAAATGCTTGTTTGTGGATCCATAGATAGACAAGGATCCCCTCAAGAAATGCTTGTTTGTGGACCCATAGATAGACAAGGATCCCCTCAAGAAATGCTTGTTTGTGGATCCATAGATAGACAAGGATCCCCTCGAGAAATGCTTGTTTGTGGACCCATAGATAGAGAAGGATCCCCTCAAGAAATGCTTGTTTGTGGACCCATAGATAGACAAGGATCCCCTCAAGAAATGCTTGTTTGTGGATCCATAGATAGACAAGGATCCCCTCAAGAAATGCTTGTTTGTGGACCCATAGATAGACAAGGATCCCCTCAAGAAATGCTTGTTTGTGGATCCATAGATAGACAAGGATCCCCTCAAGAAATGCTTGTTTGTGGACCCATAGATAGACAAGGATCCCCTCAAGAAATGCATGTTTGTGGACCCATAGATAGACAAGGATCCCCTCAAGAAATGCTTGTTTGTGGACCCATAGATAGACAAGGATCCCCTCGAGAAATGTTTGTTTGTGGATCCATATATAGACAAGGATCCCCTCAAGAAATGCTTGTTTGTGGATCCATAGATAGACAAGGATCCCCTCAAGAAATGCTTGTTTGTGGACCCATAGCTAGACAAGGATCCCTCGAGAAATGCTTGTTTGTGGACCCATAGATAGAGAAGGATCCCCTCAAGAAATGCTTGTTTGTGGACCCATAGATAGACAAGGATCCCCTCAAGAAATGCTTGTTTGTGGATCCATAGATAGACAAGGATCCCCTCAAGAAATGCTTGTTTGTGGACCCATAGATAGACAAGGATCCCTCAAGAAATGCTTGTTTGTGGACCCATAGCTAGACAAGGATCCCCTCGAGAAATGCTTGTTTGTGGACCCATAGATAGAGAAGGATCCCCTCAAGAAATACTTGTTTGTGGACCCATAGATAGACAAGGATCCCCTCAAGAAATGCTTGTTTGTGGACCCATAGATAGACAAGGATCCCTCAAGAAATGCTTGTTTGTGGACCCATAGATAGACAAGGATCCCCTCAAGAAATGCTTGTTTGTGGATCCATATATAGACAAGGATCCCCTCAAGAAATGCTTGTTTGTGGATCCATAGATAGACAAGGATCCCCTCAAGAAATGCTTGTTTGTGGACCCATAGATAGACAAGGATCCCCTCAAGAAATGCTTGTTTGTGGATCCATAGATAGACAAGGATCCCCTCAAGAAATGCTTGTTTGTGGATCCATAGATAGACAAGGATCCCCTCAAGAAATGCTTGTTTGTGGATCAGGGAAGTGGGAAACCCCCGATCCGAGACAGCGAGCAAGGGAGTCAATTGCTAGAGAGAAACAAACAGCTCAACAAATACTAGTCTTTCAGTTGAACCTCAACCCTGAAGCTACTAGCTTTTTTTTTATGAGCATCAATAAGTGCCCTTTTATACACGCTACATGAAAATGGTGGGAGGAAAGGACAGTGTTGCCAGTCTCGTGAGGAACCCGTGTGTCATCTTCCTCATTTTGTTGACATTCCAGGAACAACGACTACCTACTAAGGAAGTACATTGATATTAATGGCGGAGCGTGATGGGACACGCTTAGCAATGACGAACAGAGGAGTTTATCGTCTGACAGACAGCCGATCCTACCAGAAGAACGACTTGTTATTACTCTAAGGTAAGCTAGGTGCATATTAATTTATTAAAAATATTCTCTTATTTTAAAATTTACGTAGTTAGTTAATAAATTATTAAAAATGCATCTTTGAATTTGCATTAATATTTATTTTAGCTTAATTATAGGTGCAGCAAAAATATGAATTAGCAAGTTTGTAAATATGTTTAAAATGGAAAGGGAAATGAATATGTGGGATAAGTGGAAGGAGAGGAGGAGTAAGAATTAAAGTATGGGGAGTGATGAAGATTCATGGTTGTAAGCAAACTGTTCAACGAGCTACTCAACTTGACTACGAAAATACACTTTTCTTGAGGCATGAATTTTCATGACATATGGAAGCAAGCTCTTAAAAAAGACATGGTCTTCATCAGGAATCTGTTTGTGTTTTTTTTTCTCTTTTTTCCGCAGACTTTTTATCGTAAATATTGCAGCTTCTCTATTTCAATATTCAATAATGTTTCATTATATTGGCGTTTTTTTCTTTTTAGTTGGAATAATCAATGATAGTGTGGATTGCGTTGGTTGAAAAAGTACATCGGTTTCAGTCAACTGTTGAACTGTTTCTTTATCACTCATTTCTTCTTTTTGACTCTAAGGGTTTTCAAAGTTTGTTGTGGGAACACTATATACATTTATATTATCCTCCAGGGCTTCTGTGTGTCTCGGACTAATTGAAGCTGAGAGGGTTTGGCCGGTGGGTGGATTTGATAGGTTTTCTGGGTTTTACACTGTCTTTGAGGAAGAGCAGTGATTTAAAATAGTGGGACTGCCCTCTGCAGTATCTCCCAAACGAGGAGGGGGGATTTTCCACAGTTCCAAACTAGACTGGTTCCTTATACATTTCCACTTCTTTCTAAAAGTATTTTCTGGAAATAAACAAAATTTAAACTTGAAATGCCTTACCTTATCTATACTTATAAAATAACATGTCCTGACTGACTGACTGATTCATCATCGCCGAGCGCAAACTATCAAGGCTACAAGCATGAAATTCGGACTGTGTATTCATTTTGCTATGTAGGCACCCACTAAGAAAGGATTTTAGAAAATTCCACCCCAAAGGGGTCAAAATATGTATGATAATATGTATGAAAGTCCGTCATTTTGAAAAATACACAAACAAAATTTTGTATTTTGTATTTTGTTATTGACGTAAAACAAATAAATACGTGTTTCAGGAATTTTGGAAATTTTATTTAATAAGGGATGAAAAAGGGGGTGAAAGTTTGTATCGGACTTGCATTATTTTTGATCCGAGGTCAAGTTATGGCCATCAACGTAACGTAATATTTTAAATTAATCTGTAAATACATATGTATATTTTCGTATTTGTATATAATCAACTTCCACGCGAGCAAAGCCGCGGGCAACAGCTATCTAGTTAAATATAACTTTCAGTTCCTTATTTTATTCAATTTACTATTTAAATATATTACCGTACATTAAAATACTTGATGAAAGAGTAGAGAAATAAGTAAACAATGCATATTTTAATTATTTCAGGTATCTCGCTACCGGGTCCCCGTTCAGGACCCTCGCGTTCTCTTTTCGACTTTGTGTATCTACCGTATCGACAATTATTGCTGAGAATGTTGTGAAATTGTGGGAATAGCTGCAACCAGAACACACCAACAAAATACACTTAAATCAATAACTGGAGATTTTTTACAGGATTTGGAACTTTCCTAATACTTTTGACGCTATTGATGGTAAACATGTTCATGTTGTGTGTCCCAAAAATTCAGGATTTATGTTTTTTAACTATAAGAAATTCTTGTAAGCTGTCCTGAAAGGGGTTGCGAACGCACAGAACACATTTGTAACAATAGACGTAGGTGGTATGGTATGGTATGGTGCAACTTTTCAAGCCTCCGACATTTACAAGTTATTGAATGATAAACAACTTGATATTCCAGAACAAATGTTAAGGCCCCATGGAGGAAAGCCTCTACCAAGTGAACATGAATAATTCAATAAACGTCTTTCCAGATTTGGGAAAACCATCGAATGTTCTTTCGGGATTCTAATTTTTTATTTATTTATTTACACCGCGTCTTACTAACCGTTGAGGATATACGCTTAGGTACTAATTACACTAATGGATTAAGAAGGTTGAATTTAGAGGAAGTGAACCCGCATTTGCGTGGAGGGAGAGTGGAAAACCATTTAGGAAACACCCCCCCTCCCCAGTTCACCCGACCGAGATTCGAACCTCGATCTCCCCGTCCTCGGCAGTCTAGCTCAACAAGACTGACGCGTTAGCTAACTACACCACCGAGGCAGGTGGGATTCTAATTGTAAATGGCGTTTGCTTTCAAAATGCAGTGAAACCGACATTGATGTGGCTGACAATATTGTTAAGCGTGTGTGTTTTACACAATACCATTTTAGATAAATAAGTCTTTGGACAACATCTAACTGAAGTGTCTGTTGAATATAATCAAACTGAGGAACAAAGGCAACCCAACCCATAGGAAGACCAACCAATCAAGCAACAGTTTTAGAAATATGTTCACAACCTTTATTTGAAATAATACTTTTCTGCACCATGAGTGAAATGTATGAGCACAGGTCCTGGATTTTGATGATTGGCACCCTGGGTGAAATAAATTCTTGTGCGCCCTTCCTAAGCTCACTACCACTTACGTTCTACGTGTGAACACTCCATTTTAAACAAAAGTCACTTTATATTTACGGTTTCAAAACACTTTCCCTCCTTCGCGCTCTTCTTGCGTACTATATATTTTTTTGTGACTAGATTGAGTTTTTTTTTTTTTTTTTTTTTTTTTTCAGTTCTTGTGATTGCCCTGTGAAGAGTCGTTTCCTCACTCAACGTATCATATAAGTTGAAAAATATTATTTAGCAATTATTTCAAAATCCCGTTTCTAAAATAATCTTTTTACACCCCCCTAAAATTTGGCGCCCTTGGTATTTGCCCAGTTTGCCACGTAATAAAACTAGCCTTCTATATACATTTCATTTATAGTACGAGAAAGTTTAATTTTTTTAAAAGTGAGGAATAATGTATAGGCCTATAGTGAAAATATGTGAAATAAAAACAATTGATCTCTTATTTAGAAAAAGATTGCCAAATATAAAAATGTTTGTGACTTTATTAAACGGACCAACAAGATAACAAACAGTTATACATACATAGTTAAGGTTAATGAATTAGATAATCCTATATATTATTTATGTTGTCAACAACCCTTTTTCTTAAATAATACAAATACTACAGCGATGAATAAGGAATATATGGAGAGTATTTTTTACCGACTTCTGACATACTCTGCATACTCTGTTTACGTTAAAACACAGTGTTTGTTTAAAATTTAAGTTAAAGAAAAACCTATATATATTTTCTGTTGCCTTTGCAATGACTATCAATAAGTCTAATCACAGATTGTACTTTCCAATTAATGCTGTATTTACTAGTGGACAACTCTATGTAGCTTTTTCAACAGTCGTTAAATCTAACTATTTTTGTATCAATTACCGAAAATGACAAACAAAAAATTCAAGATGGATTGCATTCTGACATCAAATATTGTATACAAAGGGGTATTGTAAATTGTAAATACGTTCACATTAACACATTCTCTTTGCTATTTTGTGTATACACTTCGCTGAGTATTTAATTTCAACAACCCGACAAAATACTAAATCTGTTTGATGGGGTTTGATAGGGGGTGGGGGTTGAATGATCGAAAGTTTCGCACGGGTTTACTGGTATATAAATAATAGTCTTATTAAACACCCATTTTCTTGCTCATCTTCATTAACATTTCTCTACAATGGTCCTATTGGAATTACTTTGATCTTTGTTGTCCCATATAGGGTGTGTGTAACACACACGTGATTAAACTTTCCATATCAACCATATTTTCTCTTGAAGAAAACATCTGTCGGCGCCGAAAACTAAGAAGGAACTAAATGTTCTTTCTTTTTAGTGGTGTTAGAAACAGCTCAGTGTGAACTGTAGGTGATAAAATACATTGCTTAATGTGTGCTTTTTTTCCTGTCTGCCCACCTATTTTAATTATTTTTTGAGCCCAAGAATACGCTCGCTCCCAACAAATTACATACATGTGTTAGGAATGAGAAAAGTTGAATTTAGAGGCATCTTACTTATATTTGCGTGGAGGGAGAGTGGAAAATAATTGAGGAAAAACCACACTCGTTACATCCAACCTAAATTTAATCCCAATTTCTGCATCTTCGGCAGTAAAGTCTATTGCGAGAGTAGCGCCTTAGACCATGTGAACACTGAAGCGGATCAGTCAACTGGCAATAAGCTACAAACATCAAAACGGAAATATTTCAAGCAAATAATATTTTCTTGGAAAGAGAATCTTACTTAGAATTTTACCATTATTTATATGAGGAAAACACATAAATAAAAATAAATAAAAAGGGATTGTTTCTGCACTTCCGTACATATCTATTGTTTAGATTTATAGATCCGAAAGGTTTTACTTTAACATCTTTCAATGCAGAACTAACGCATCATAAATTTGAAAAATAAATCTGAGAGCTTGGACCACTCGCTATCGCCAAGCAATCGGTTAGGGTAGTTTTAATTTTCAACATCACAAAGCAACTTATAAACACTCTGTCTGAATGCTACATTTGACAAACAGACCGACCATGTGCGGTCTGTCACTAACCGCTTGACATTCACTGCACCGCTTCGCCTTTAAGTAGAACACTTCATGCCAACGGTGAGTTTTATATATTCCTTTCCCAATCAAAAAAACAAGGTCGGAAAGATCTAAAAAGCCATTAGACCTATCAAGCTGAAATTTTACAGGCAGGTAGCCCCTAACCAAAACGGGTGTAGGAATACTTTGTGACCTAAAAATCAGATGAGGGCCCTAAAAAACCAAAAAGTGTATGCAAAAAAAATGTTTATAGTGAAATTCAATTGAGGAACAGTTTCACACTTTCATCTGGGCAAATATTTGATCCACTATAGTCTTTAAATGTAATGTATCTCCAGATATGGAGGGCTCGTTAAAAAATAAACAATAACATTTAGGTATCAGAAGTGTCGCCGATATCTAAAGAGCAAGGGAGAGAGCAAGCCTTAAAGGGACTGATATCATGTTCCTGTATTTAGTAATTTGCCGCGCAGTTTTTGGCACTTCAAGCGTCACAAGGTTCTAAGAATCTCTACTTGGCATTCGCACACCGCCTCTGAGAATAGCAATAACAATAACTGCACAAGCTGCAGCTACAGTGAAACCATGACCCGAGGAGAAACATGACAATAACAATAACAACACAAGATGCAGCTACCGTGAAACCATGAATCGAGGAGAGACATGACAATAACAATAACAACACAAGCTGCAACTCCTGTGAAACCATGACCCGAGGAGAGACATGACAATAACAACACAAGCTGCAACTCCAGTGAAACCATGACCCGAGGAGAGACATAACAATAACAACACAAGCTGCAGCTACCGTGAAACCATGACTCGAGGAGAGACATGACAATAACAATAACTGCACAAGCTGCAGCTACCGTGAAACCATGACTCGAGGAGAGACATGACAATAACAATAACAACACAAGCTGCAACTCCTGTGAAACCATGACCCGAGGAGAGACATGACAATAACAATAACAACACAAGCTGCAACTCCTGTGAAACCATGACCCGAGGAGAGACATGACAATAACAATAACAACACAAGATGCAACTCCTGTGAAACCATGACCCGAGGAGAAACATGACAATAACAATAACAACACAAGCTGCAACTCCTGTGAAACCATGACCCGAGGAGAGACATGACAATAACAATAACAACACAAGATGCAACTCCTGTGAAACCATGACCCGAGGAGAGACATGACAATAACAATAACAACACAAGATGCAGCTACCGTGAAACCATGACCCGAGGAGAAACATGACAATAACAATAACAACACAAGATGCAGCTACCGTGAAACCATGACCCGAGGAGAGACATGACAATAACAATAACAACACAAGATGCAGCTCCTGTGAAACCATGACCCGAGGAGAGACATGACAATAACAATAACATTATCAACTTTTATTTATTATTTTCAAATTGTTCATGACATGCTACTAACATATTTGTCAAAAGTATGGTTATTAATATTTTGTTATAGACATTTACCAAAACAGTCGAAACTTTTTCAAGCTGTGAGTCTTACTACCCGTTCGGCTCATACGGTTAGGTACTAATTCCACCAATGGTTTTAAGGATTAGAAGGGTTATATTTCAATTAAATGGACCCGCATTTGAGTGGAAGGAAAGTGGAAAAAACCGCATCAGTACAACCGACCGAGATTAGAGCCTCGGTCTATCGTTATAGACAGTATAGTCTACTTCGAGAGTAGCAGCCACCGAGATTAGAGCCTCGGTCTATCGTTATAGACAGTATAGTCTACTTCGAGAGTAGCAGCCACCGAGATTAGAGCCTCGGTCTATCGTTATAGACAGTATAGTCTACTTCGAGAGTAGCAGCCACCGAGATTAGAGCCTCGGTCTATCGTTATAGACAGTATAGTCTACTTCGAGAGTAGCAGCCACCGAGATTAGAGCCTCGGTCTATCGTTATAGACAGTATAGTCTACTTCGAGAGTAGCAGCCACCGAGATTAGAGCCTCGGTCTATCGTTATAGACAGTATAGTCTACTTCGAGAGTAGCAGCCACCGAGATTAGAGCCTCGGTCTATCGTTATAGACAGTATAGTCTACTTCGAGAGTAGCAGCCACCGAGATTAGAGCCTCGGTCTATCGTTATAGACAGTATAGTCTACTTCGAGAGTAGCAGCCACCGAGATTAGAGCCTCGGTCTATCGTTATAGACAGTATAGTCTACTTCGAGAGTAGCAGCCACCGAGATTAGAGCCTCGGTCTATCGTTATAGACAGTATAGTCTACTTCGAGAGTAGCAGCCACCGAGATTAGAGCCTCGGTCTATCGTTATAGACAGTATAGTCTACTTCGAGAGTAGCAGCCACCGAAGTGGGTGAAACATTGTTAATTAACGTATTTGTTATTAACATCGTGTTGCTATTTCGTCGGTATAATGATATGCTAACTGAACAGGCAGGGAGAACTTTGAGGCTTCTGCAGTCCCACCACAGGGGTGTAATAAACCTGGCCGCTATATTTGGTCCTGCAGGGCTTCCCTCCTACCCCTGGCAGGTTATAAAGACAAGCGAGCCGCCGCTCTGCCACGGTGTGGTGTGAAGAGAGACCCGGGACCCGGGGGACAATTCATTACGCGCTTCGCGGGGGGTCGGGCCTGTGTGGCTTCACTTGCAGCCCCACAGCAACTTACTCGAATATAACACCCGGGATCCTTTCCTTAGACTCAGCGCTGTGAAAGAGGACAGAGGTAATAACAGTAGAACCGACTGGGATTGAACCCCCATTTCCTCACCATCAGGCCAGTCTAAAACGAGAGTGACGCCTTAGACCATTCGGCCACTGAAGAGGTTCTTTACTTAACTCCTAACTAAAGAGCTTTATAGAGTTTTAAATGTATTAATTTAATCATTATTTCAAATTATTCAACAATAAAAACTTAATCTTGATATAAAATCAATGGTACGCCAGTGAAGAAGGGGTGGAAAGTTTTCTGGTGAAGAATAGACAGTTTTTAGAGAGGAGTGGGGAGTATTCAGTCTCGCCAAGAGTTTACAGAATGGTCAAGGTGTCCTATAGGAGGTTTGTGAACATCACTGGCCTAGTGAGTGGACGTTCTGTTCCGTCAAGAGGCTCTCTCTGCTGACTGTTGCAGACTGGTTCGAGAGATTCAAGCTCGTCCTCGTCACCACTTCCATCATGTAGTGAAAACAATCTGTTGTCAGCGTCTGGTGACGTCAGAAGGCCCGGCTTTCTTGGAACAATGGAGGATCGTGACCCGCGACGCAGTATAGAGGAAGGCTTATTTCCCGTCATGCTATTTGATAATTATCAATATGTATCAACTTGATCAATAATCTAGTCAAAATGTTATCAATGTTGACCGCAAACAATGTGTTTTGTATTTTATGAAAAGCGGACTGTAGACATTTCCAGATTCTCTCCTATTAATAGTCAAACATTTAGTTCTATAACATTCCATGTTCAGAAACTTCCAGAACACCGTGCTGTCAGTCTCATGTGCCGTCTCCACACAGTTCACATAACTGCACAGCTATCCGGTCCACACGCAACGTCTTGAACATCGCAGTCAAAACGTTGTACAAATCCTTCCGCGTGGATTGGTCTTTTTAAAAATTGAATTAACCGGGCTTTTAGACCAGACAAAAAAGGGGCGATCCGCATACAACAAATCCCGGAGTTTTGATATTTTAAAGAGTTACGTAGTTCCAAGTCCTAAATTATTTAAACCTTAATGCACCATCTTTAAATATGTTGGCTTAAATCGGTTCTTTAGCAATATTTCCTTTCCGGTCGGTCTTACGACAAAGGTATAGATATCATAAATATTATAAAAGAAAACATTTTCTACAACTCTTATCAAAATCTTTTTTTTTTTAATCTTGGTTGAAATGTTTCCGAGTTTGTGGCATAAAGCGGGGAACATTTCACGAATGTTCAAAAACGCTTAATTTCTACCCGAGTCTTAAGATTATCGACTAATAATTTCATATTAACCCGGGAAAGGTAACCTGAGTCATATAGACTCATCTGTGAGGGTAGTGGGGATGGTATTCGGAGAGGGGGCCGCCAACCTGTACCAGGCTCACGGTCCTCTACAAGCA
>JBCFYV010003191.1:0-29354 GCA_039000515.1 Timema cristinae
GTTCACTCGTGTCGTTTCTTATATTGATTTCCAAGCTTTCAATTTCCCTTCTGAGCACGGGTATGTAGTGCAACGGATCATAGCTAACTGTCTTATGTATGCCGTAGAGATAGTTTACGTTGTTGATACCGATGATACGTAACAGTGATGCCACAATGTCACCCACAGGTTGAGGCTTGACGATATCCGTGTAGATGTACATTTGCAAGGGCAAGCCTAGTAGAATATTTGCGGCGTACGGTGACTTTGGAACTTTGATCAGATTACTCAGAGGATCGAAACCGAATTGTAGACTTAGTTGGCTTGATAGAGTTAGCAGCTGTATATTTGGTGAAGAAGAGATAACTTCAACTTTTTGGTTGGGTTTTGTGTACTTGAATACAACTCTGGAAGCCCCTTTAAACGCCTCTACGTCGTTTAGAGCTTTGATCAATTCTTGGATAATGCTAGAGTTTCCAGGAGGGATATGATCCTTAAATATTGGTTCCACGCCGTTAGCGTCCACCCAATTGTACCATACAATATTTTGGCCCTCGGGTACGGTGGTGAAAGAACATGGATATTGAAATACAGCCAGAGTGACTTCCCAGGCCTTCGAGTGTAAGATGGTAAGAAATTTGCATTGTGAAATTCTTGAGGGTATTATTTGGGAAATATCCCATAGAGCTCTCGCTCGGCAAAGTGACGTAAATCTGGTCCTTCGTGGTAGGGCGCTGACGTAACTGGCAGGATTCAAGGAATTAAACTTGGCGGGGTAACATTTCCACTGCACGTACACTTTCTTTCTGGTGCCTTTACCCTTGACATATGGTATTTTATCAACTTTAAAATTTTGGGAAGACGTACGCGTTGCAATTCAGGTTTTTAAAACGTCCCCTTAACCTCTTCGCCATCAAGATCGGTGAGTCTGTAGATGACTGGTTGTCGCAACACGACACTGTTGACTTTAAAAATCTCTTCTCTCCAATTGCTTTCGTAGCCCTTTTCAAACAACATTTTGGATTTGCTATTACGCACCATGTCACCGACTTTTATTTTATGCTTAGAGTTTGGACGCCTTTTGACGTACAGATTATCTCTTACCTGAAGCACATTAGTTTCTGAAATGTCGTTAGGCACCATCTTGACACTGGATTGTTTTGCGCCGTTGTAAGCGTCGACTAGATCTTGGAGAACGTCCACATACCGATACTTGTTATTTTTGGTAAAGTAGCACCAGATATGTTATTTCAGAGTTATATTGAATCGATCCACCATACTTGCCTTCACGTCCAGATTATGAGTGATGTAGTAATGCACGCCTTCTTGCTTGATAAATTTCCGGACTAGACGTACCATGAACTCTGTCCCCTTTTCCGTATGTAAACTTAGAGGTTTACGGCCACTTTGTTTGAAAATGTCCCGAAATGTGTCTCTCACGACGCTCCCCGTCTTGGATGGAAACGTCCTCGCCCATGCCATCTTGCTAAACACATCGATGACGTTGAGCAAGTACACTGCACCATCGTTGTATTTGGCGAGACTTTTCATATAGTTGAGATCGTCTTGCCAGAGATCATTAATGTTTGACACCATGTACTTGTTGCGTGGAAACTTTTTTATCACCGGTTTGTGTAGGGTATAAGCATCCTGCACACGAAGACATTCTCGTACTTTTTCAGGTTCTTTCTTAGACGCCTTTATGAGTGACGCCACCCCTGTAGACCCTGCAGGTTGAGAAGGGTCGTAGTAGATGTCGGATAAACGGGGCATTAAGCTCTAAACGGCAGCCACCTGTTTTCATCCACCCTCTTCAGTTTCTTCTTCTTAGGGCGTTGCAACGGTGTAAGTGGTTGTGGTACTGGCGTCAGATCTCTAATGAGCGCCAAACGTTTCGGATTTATAATAAATTATTTCGGAACTTTTATTTTTTGCAACGCCGTGAGAAACTCTCGCCACCCCGATGGTTCGCTGTGTATTCTTGCTCTGACCAGATCGTTGACTAAATCCACATTATTGGATCCACGGAGAGGAGTATCTTGAATACTCACTTCTCCGTCTGAGTCCCAAGAGATGCCACCCCTAGATATGATATGTTCTAGTAAAAGTTCAGCTTTATTACGTGCCTGTGCTGGTACAGTATTAAGTACAGCAAGGATGGGAAGTACAGACACTTCAGGGGTTGTGGTGGTGGCTGTATTTTGAGACGGTGGAGGGTGCTTACTAAAGTGCAGATAGCGCTGTAGCACTTGTTGGTATAAAGTCCATTTAGACTTAACGTCAAGTTTTAAAGAGAGGATTTTTTTCATTTCCTTGTCCAGCTTGGAGACTACTAGATTTGTGGCCTATGCTGCTTATGGGTGGTGTTGCTCGTAACGGTGTAATGTTTCCGGGGACACCAATAGCATCATTTTCATGTGTTCCATTATTTACTTGTTGAATAAGAAACCGAGGACCCCACTCCTTAAAGGGGCTAGAAGTAAGGGCAAGAACGCTCCTCCCTTCTAAACGAGTAGTCGTCTCTTCTTCTTCCAGCACTCTCCTCGTTTCACCAGCTTGCGCAACACCTACTTGTGAGCACGTGAATTTGTCTTCTGCGCATTTTTCAACGGCATACGCCCTTTTAAAATGTTGTAGGCATACTCTCAAACAGAGTCAAACAGTTTCTTGTCGGCCGTTTTCAGCAAGGCGACACGTTGGTGCGGGTTCATGCGATACATCTCACGTAGCATAGGGCTTCAGCACTTTGGGACTCATTGTTATGAAATGATCTGTAATCGGGAAGTGTCGGTGTTTTTATACCTTTTGTGTCGTAAGTACACGCAGCACCCGAACTTTGTGTGGTTTATATATCTGAACCATTCTGGTGTACCTTGTTTGAAATATAACAATATATACCCGTGAGGAGTACTTGTAGCATCAGTGTAAGCCTCTTGTAAAACACGGGGATTTTCAGGACAGATTTGACGTGCAAAGTGTTGAATCTGAGCTTAATCCTTGGGATTTTTAAAAAGCACGATATAATGTGCGTTTAGGAAATGTCACTTTGGCCCATGCCCTGGTGGAATATATTTTGTGTAAGGTACATGACGCTAATATTTTGATGGTGGCATCCTTTGGTGAAAAGTTTGACGACCACTTCGCTGACTTCACGCATCAGGTCGTCCAGGATAATCAGCTGTGGAGAGTCATTACTGATGTCATCCATTTTCAGTAGACCCTTACAGAATATGACGTGGGTACTAGCCCCGTTATGTTCGAATTCCGGTTGACATAAACCATAATACCATGGGATTTTATCAAATTTAACGTCACATATTGTTTTCAAGTGACGGATAAAGTCTATTACAAAATGTGACTTTCCAAAGGCGGAAGGGCCGCTTATGATGGCCAAATGGATGTTTCAACCTGCTCATAATGCTTGAGACTGAGCATATAAGGTATATGTGCATGTATTTATAGGATAGGAGGGAGGTGCGGGTGTAGACGTTAAAACACAATCTTAACAGTTTTTACAATATTTATTGAAATCATGAAAAAAGTATACACACAGTGTAAAGTATACCGTGAATATTTACAATATATATTTATTAGCACAAACATAATAGCTTTTACAATTATGAAAAGTATACTGAGAATATTTACAATATATATTTATACATAGCAGGTATAGTGGCCTCGTTACTAAAGTTGGTTCAATATAATATATACATATAGTCGGCTTTAATTTAAAATAAAATAAATATATATATATATATAAACAGTTTATCATATTTGACTAGAAATAAAATAAATATATATATACGAACAATTTATTATATATATATATATATATACACTAACAGTTTATTACAATTGACTAGAATTAAAAAATATACAAACAACTCATTGACTAGAAAATATCAGGTAGGTGGAGGATTGTACTGGCAAATAAAAAATACAAAAAGTAATCCGAGTTCATAAAATATTTTTTTTAAATATGATTGTTTTCATGCAGAAAAAAATATAAAAAAATCTCAAATCTTTGAAACATGGTATGTCAGTGGAAATGTCTTAGAGTGAAAGAAAAAAAAGTGATTATTCAGCATGTCTGAATTATCACCTTTTAGTCGTGGCGAGTGCGTTTACAAGGACTCTTATACCAAAACGGCAACGTGTTATAATCATCGGTTATCCGACGTTTGGTGTACACGGGCCGGTAGACTTTAGTCTGCGAAACGGTACATACAGTATCAAGATATTTTTTACAATTTTGTGTGGTATCTGTATGTATCTTTCCGCAGCCTGTTCAGTGACCATTACTTTCAAAACGTCAAAATTAACGTATTTCCGGTTGCCATAGTTTATGGTGATCCCGCCAACCTTGTACACCCTTTTTGTTTTGGCAGGATCACCACCAACACAAACTTGGTACGCGTAGTTATTGGGACCGTCAGATACAAAGGCACTAATGTAGCTTCACAGAACGTAATCCTGAAGTTCATCAGTGAGGTCACCTAAAAAGTCACCGGTCGGTGGACTCCAATCACCGCGGCGTTCAGTAAATAGAACGCTATCTGTATCATGATACAAAACGTGGTCCCCCAATTGTTCAAGGATGCTGTATAAATGCAAACTAGCCATAGCAGTCGTGTAGCATGCCACTTCAACACTTGTATTGGGGTTAGGGCACAACGCGTCACGCGCATTCTTGTAATTGAGGAACATAACAAAGTTATTAACATCAATGACGCTGTCCACGGTGATTTACGGATCCATCAGATACTTGTGGATGCCCTGATAGTCGTTAACAACGGTTACTTGTAGTAAATCGGGTCTTTGCCCTAAATTCCCCATAGTGAATTTAAAAAGAGTCTAGCCAGAGTGCGGAGATCAGGGTTTTTACAAACAGAACCGAAATTGAGTTTTACCCCATCCCTTTCCTCATAATTTTGAAAATAAGCTATTTTTTCCTCTTGTGAGGTACACCACTCTGGCCATCCGCTGGCTTCTTGTTTAATTTTCAAAAACGTATCAATGTACCCGTGAAACAATCCGCCAGAACGTGTATGATGGTCATAAACTGATAAATTGTACTCCCACACCTCGTGTACTGCTTCAACGGTCTAGCCTTTCTCAACGGCTTTCCGAATCTCGTATATCACCCAGATGCCTGTCAACCAGCGATCTTTTTTGTCGCTGTACTGACACGCGACTAGTTTTTCTTCTCCCCGCAAATACTGCTCAAGATGAACATTAACTTGTCGTGCATCCGTGTAGGCAATACGGGCATGAATAAATTCCGCGGAGGCGTGACTATAACTTTGGCTATGCCTTCTACTTGATTTATAGATGGACAATTTGGTTCCAAGTGAATTTTGGGGTGGCCGATGGGGTATTTTTTTACTAGCATACGTAAGGATACAATGAACACACACCCAAGTACTTGATATTTTCCCCACAAGAAAGGTCTGCATCGTGGAAGACCTTGATACAATTTGTACGCCCGCCAAAGAATGCATCCCTGGGGCTGAGGTGCTCCTTAGTATACACCTCGTGCTGGAGTACAATTTGTTTCAAGTCCTTGTCTGTGCATTTCATCGCATTAAACGTACACTCCCACATCTCTACGACCGTTTAGCCGGCATTCTTAAACTTTTACAAACAAGAGAAGGTCGCTTCATAGCGCGTCTCCATGGTCTTGTGGGGGCTATTTTTGATAGGGGTGGTCCTGTCAGGATAACAGAGAGGGCACCCGTGCCAAAAACAGCCCCAGAACTGGAAGACGGTGGTGATATCTCCAGCTTTAACAACGCCGTCTAAACGTTGCCCTAACACATATTCCTCAAGGCCGTTACCCGCATGAAGGATAGACACAGCGTTGGTGGGTCTTCCAGCAGAGCAATTGTACGGCGACGTGCGACTGTTGGTTTGCACACTGGTAGCGACCGTTAGGAATAATACTGATAGTATTCTCCTTAATATGACTTCGGCGGTAAACCGACATGGCAGCTCCAGCTATCGTACACGCCTCTCTGAAAGGATCCACCTTTGCTTTCTCCATGAGCATGTCTCTAAACTTTAAACAGGCCTTCCGTAGGATCTCTATATCTTTCACACAATACAGTTCCAAGTTGCCTTTAAAATCAAAAACATAATTATCTTTGATCAGCACGTCATACCACTCCTCAAAGTGCTTTTTTCCCTCAAGTGACATCTCGCCCATGCTGTAGTCCTCCTTTGGCGGCAAAGGACCCCTATACCCCGCGTTTTCTTTTTTATTGAAAGAAAGGGGGAATTGTCCCTTGGCTAAAGACTCGTCCAAGCCGAATGTTTTTGGCATCTTGGACAACGACATCGGGAGAAAGTTCATCGAGTCGATAAAGTAGAGCGGGCCGTAACGCATGGACATGATTTTCCCACCGTTCATTATAAGCTTTGGAGTCCATCTTTTTACCACCATCATATATTTTAAAATAAAACTACCATTATAGGCCATTGCATGATGGCCTATGAGGGTGATATCCTTAAATTTTGATAATTTTAGTTGCTCTAAAAATCCAAAAAATTGTGCCATTGTGGTATCACCCTTGAATATGCGAGTCCTATTGCCCACGCATTCGGAGCAATGATAGTCATTTGCATCTATATGAACGCAGGCCTTGCAACACGTCTGCACAACACATAGGTTAGGTTCATACAAGTACGTGCTGGCCACACCTTGAAGAAGCGTTTCTTGTCTTCATTCAAAATCATAGAATACAAACATGAAATTGCTCTTTTCCAGTGACTGCTTTTATGTGGCCAGCAGCATATAACAGAATCGACCAAAAGGACGATGGGTCTCAGATACTCTACAAAAAGTCTCATAGCACCTATGTGAATAATTTGATTTTTCCAAACTGAAAAATTGCCCGCATACCTCGCAAAACTTTTGTACGTCACAGACCGACCTGTGACCTCTGCAGAAATTGGGACGTTTATAGTTATCAAAACACGTCTGGTTTGTGAACCAACTTCCACAGTCTTTACAGACCACAGATCAGCCTCCGCTACAAACCACTTTAGCGTAGCACTTTTTGCAAGTGGACTCGCACTTGTGCACATTCTTATTACTGAGCCGCACACGGCACTCGAGGCAAAAGTACGAGCACTTAAATATGGCTGTCAAGGATGTTATGACGTCAAAATGGTTTTGCTTATCGACGGGAAAATACAAATCAAGTTAGCCCTTAGAGGAATGTTCGGGAGGAGTAGGCCCCTCATATAGGACCTGATTCCCCCGACGTTCCCTGAACACCGTGATTTTGTATTCGGATAGGTATATTTGAAATTGTTTCAGTTCAGTTATTCCACCACTTTTCAAAAGATTCACAAGGGCATCCTGGCATAGTTCCTTTCCTTGGAATTTTTGAATAAGACGACCCATTTTGATTTGTCTAAAGGTGTTCATATCTATGCATCTTTTAATGTCACATATAGCTTTGGCGACAACCAATGCACGGGCAAGGCAAAGTGTGTAGCCATTTTGAACCATCTGCTTCGTGGAAGACCTTGATTCAATTTGTACGCCTGCCAAAGAATGCATCCCTGGGGCTGAGGTGCTCCTTAGTATACACCTCGTGCTGGAGTACAATTTGTTTCAAGTCCTTGTCTGTGCGTTTCATCGCATTAAACGTACACTCCCACATCTCTACGACCGTTTAGCCGGCATTCTTAAACTTTTCCAAACAAGAGAAGGTCGCTTCATAGCGCGTCTTCATGGTCTTGTGGGGGCTATTACGGCTATTACGGCTATATGTGGTAGCGGGAGAGAGTTAATCACAATAACGTGCACTCCCACGAGGCTCCTTAAAATGGCTGAGTTTAACGTACAGTAGTGATGTACTCAAAAACAAACTATTACTTTGCAGCACGCGACTTACGTTATCAAGCACGGCTGGAGCGTCTAACTGGTCTGCTCGCCTAAATGAGACATATACAGAGTTCAACGTAAAGTCCGTGCTATTCAAAAGTAAGCCGACATGGTCATCTGCGCTAACGCCATGGTCCTGCAGCCGATTGAGCAAATTAGTAATTTATTCTTCAAGCCAGCTTAATGCGTCACGATCGTTTTCTGGAGCACCAAGATGTACGGTAATTTATCTACCAATATAAATGAAACGCCTCAATTGTTTAATTCTCTCTTTGCGGATCCTAAGAGGGTCACCATTCGACAAGGTCCCACCTACCTGATTTACCGGGCCACTAAATCCCGATTGCGGTGCCAAAGACGGTCCCGCCACCACGGGTTGTGGAAAAACCACGATCCCCGTCTCCCGCACCGCAGCTTGGACTCCTGTGTTATGGTTGAGGGGGACTAGTTGCCAGTGGTGGTGGAGGGAGGACCATGCCGCCGTTTCCCACCTCAATTTGAACTATAACACAAAAGCACGTGTCAAACTAAGCACTTTAAATAAAATTGTTCCAAACGTGCGAGTTTTTTTCTCCTTAAAATGTATAATACTTTTCAATTTCAAACTACTTTCGGTATTAATATAATATGTTACATTTTTTCCTAAACTTAATACTCATAATTTCCCCCCCCCCTTTAAAATCGTATTAAGCGTATAAACCGAACGGGTAGTAAGACGCGGTGCTAAATATTAATTAATTAATTAATTATTAATTTAAATCGTATTAATGCTCAAAACAGGCTTTCGACGCTATCTGTTGGCCCGACAAACAAGCGCGCGCTTGCACACACACACACACACACACACACACACACATAAACACGTCATAAATGAAATAAGGTGTTTGCAGAGGTATTCACGCAAAGTGGACAGAATTAAGTTTACTCTTGGTGTAAATAAATATAAAATAATTTAATTTATAACCGTTACCAATTTTTTTTCAATCTAAAGCTCTGGGCACTTTTTTATTTATTAAATATTAACATCCACAAACCCTGCCAGCTGTATGATAATTTATCAAACCGATCGTGTCGGGAAATGAACCCGTTTTGCTGCCTCCATTTAAACTATAACACAAAAGCACGTGTCAATGTAAGCACTTTAAATAAAATAGTTCCAAACATGCGCGTATTTTTTTCTCTTTAAATGTATAATACTTTTCAATTTCAATCTACTTTCGGTATTAATATAATATGTTACATTTTTTTCCTAAACATAATTTCTTCAACTAAAAACCAACATTCACAACGTGTTTGTAATAAATACTCTTTAACCCTAGTACAACTACAAAATTAGTCCAGGGCAGGTAATTTAACACTATCAAGGGTTAAACATACACTTTCACCCATGTAGGGAATCGAACCCGGGACCTTTATCAAAGTGAATGTAATAAATATACTTTAACCCGAGTACAGCTACAAAATAAGTCCAATACAGTTAATTTAATACTATCAATGGTTAAACATACACTTTCACCCATGTAGGGAATCGAACCCAGGACCTTTCACAAAGTATTTGTAATAAATACACTTTAACTTTAATACAACTAAAAAATTAGTCCAGGGCAGTTATTTTAACACCATGAAAGGTTAAACCTGCATTTTCACCCTTGTAGGGAATCGAGCCCAGGACCTTTTCGTAAAGTGTTTGTAATATATACACTTGAACCCTAGTACAACTGCTAAATTAGTCCTGGACAGTTAATTTAACACTATCAAGGGTTAAACCTGCAATTTCACCCATGTAGGGAATCGAACCCAGGACCTTTCGCAAAGTGTTTGTAATAAATACACTTTAACCCTAGTACAACCACAAAATTAGTTCAGGGCAGTTAATTTAACATTATGAAGGGTTAAACCTTCATTTTAATCCATGTAGGGAATCGAACCCAGGACCTTTCGAAACGTGTTTGTAATAAATACACCTTAGGACAACTACAAAATACCGTCCAACGCAGTTAAACCCTCATTTTCACCCAGACACGCTATCGAAGGCGCTAAAGTGATGGCTTGATATTTGAACCAGCACAATGTAAAGCGACCATTATAATTTTCTGCCATTGAATGTTTGTACGGGAAATGAGCCCGGGAACCTTTAAATCCATTACTGGAACATGTACAAAATACCGGTCAGGGTAGTTATTTTTTTCGCTATTAAAGGCTAACCCAGTATTTTTGCTTATGCCAGGAAATCGAACCCAGGACTCCCCCACAGGCCCAGTAGGTTTTTTAAGTGTATAAATCGAAAGGGTTGTAAGACTAGCACTAAATTAGGTAGGATTTTTCTCTCTTTTTTTTAATAATCAGCTAAAGCAACAATATAGTTTCCCTATTAATTATAATGCAGATATATATAGGTGTATATATATATTTGAACACTTTTTTTTCCTGCTCTAAACTGTGTGCAAACGTCATCTGTTATCCCGAAAGTGAACAAGTTTACAACCTTCCCGAAACCCGCAGCGGACAAGAGGTTTTGGAATGCTGGCAAGATAACGGTGATTTGGTAGAAAGAGAGCACACACAAATAGTCTATTTTATAACTAGTGGCTAGAGTATGGTTACTTGTAGACGGTGCTTACATATTAGGTGGTCGATAGCATGCAAATCACCCCAAAATTCGGGGGTCGAATTTCTGTCACCTTTTGTGGGCGCAGGTGATAGGGGCGCCGGCGAGAGTATGCCAGGGGTTGAGTGTGAGGTCGGCGGGAGCTGGCCTGAGGACGCCGGCTACGTCGTGCCAAGCACAGACCGCTGGGCCTGCCTCCATCTGGGCGGGTGCCGGCACGCACGTCTCTACGTTGTTCAGTAGGCCCTCATCCAGCCCATATGGATCCCAGTAGTCTGAAATTAAATAAATACATATTAATTACCATTTACCGGAAATAAAAAAACATGGGCAAATTTATCGTAGGCCGCTAATTACCCATGGACCAGTCGCCATCCGCCCTACAAATCCCGACTTCTGTAAAGTTCAGCAACTGGTCCAGGCTATTGGGACCCACAGGTTGAGCCGCCTCGCCAAGCGTCTGGGGCTCGTCATCTAACAAAGAAGAAGAGAATACCGCTGTACACCAGGACGTGAAAAGCAAATTAGAAACCATTAAAATATACAAAACTGTATTAAAAACATACCTGAATTTATCCAATTTTCCAGCGCGTCAAAACTCATCTTGATGATTATCGGTGACAGTTACAAATTGAAATGACCGACTGTAATGATTTGGGTTCATCACCATCATAGGGAAAACCCCATTGCCCGGGGCAATGACCTCAATATATATTCTTGTCTCAACTCGCCTTGTTGGGCCACCAAACTGTCGCCAGGGAAAACCCATTGTGCCCTCGCGATCTATTCTTGTCCTGACTTGTCTTGTCGACCCACCAGACTTGCGCCAGGGTTGCGACACCGTCTTAGGAAAACCCCCGTTGCCCGGGGCAATGACCTCAATATCTATTCTTGTCTCAACTCGCCTTGTTGGACAGCCAAACTGTCGCCAGGGAAAACCCATTACACCCTCACGATCTATTCTTTTCCTGACTTGTCTTGTCGACCCACCAGAATGGTACCAGGGTTGCAACACCGTCATAGGTAAAACCCCCTTGGCCCAGGGCAATGACCCCAATATCTATTCTTGTCTCAACTTGCCTTGTTAAGCCGCCAAACTGTCGCTAGGGAAAACCCAAGGGTGTTGCGACACATACCTCTAAGGAGGGGGAAGTGAAAAGGGGTCTCAAGGCAGGGGAATCATTTATCCCACTCTATCCCTGACAGACATAGCGCGAGGTTCGTGCAGAGCCCTCATGCCAAAACGTCATGGACCGTTTGCTCCCCTAATAAATGAATAAAAACTCCAACACCTCAATCATAGCCAATAATTAATTAGCAATAATCAATTAACAATAATTAATTAAAAATCATTAATAATTAATCATCAAGGACCAACATGTCCGTGGGTGGTAAAAGAGGGGGAGGTTGTAGGTGAGGGGTTGTAGGGGAGGACATTTCTTACTTGGGAAAAGAGGTCAGGGAGGTGTGGAGAAGGGCGGGAGGGGAGGGGGAATAACGGTAAATCAAACTGATGTGCAAAGTATGTTAATTGACATCACAATACTATCTCGCGGTGTGACGTACTGTGATGAGGTGCCAATACCACTACTCACGTGGTAGCCATATGAAATGGTCCTACTCTGGCCCCACTTGGTATGTCCTATGCTATACTACGAATATTGGCCCCTCGTTGTGGAGATATAGGTTACGTCTTGTATTCTAGCACTTTGTATTGGAGACTGAATGTTATGTCCCATGATTAGTGGTACTCGTGGCGGCGTTGTTTGCAGCGTGTCTTTCTTCCCATTTTTATCATTACTATACTTGAGTTTAAGTTTGGAATTTATATGAGAGAAATAAGTTTATTAATGATTTATTTAATAATTTTAGACTTGCCAAGCGGTTGGAAAAATTATCCTGGTTACTCTGCCAAATGTCGCGGTTTTGTAAAGATATCTTATTCAACACACCCGCACCTGCTTGAATTATGTATGAATTTAATTTTTAGTATATTTAAATGCAGGATAACATCGAATTATTTCTATAATAAATCTTCATGTTCCTTGTGAACGTGTTGCGCACCTAACACTCGCACATCTCAAAACACGTCCCATCAGACCGAAGGCTTGTATTAGAGAGTACCAGAGCGGATCCACACTCCCGGCAAACAAAGCTCTAGGAGGTTCCAGAACCGGAAGCGGCCTTTAAAACACTCCCACGTATCAACCGACTGCGTCAACACACTGAAGTTAGTTACAACGGCTGATGCCTTTTAAATTTAGGGTGTTAAATTATAAACAAAAAAACAACAAGTACCTTCTTATCTAGAATCTGGTGACTACTATAAATTAATAATATAGAATAAGTCGTATTTTAGGCATGAGCTAATAAAATATAAAATGTAAATAAAAGAAAAATATGTTTAATATATAACATTAAGAGGAGAATAATTTCAATGCTTTCAAATATGCTTTAGGGGTCAAATCAGGATCATTACAAGATTATTGCAATCCCTCAACTTTAACCACAACCCTCAACAGTAGAGATTGTTTATGGATTATTCTAAATAAGGCCTAAAGGTAATTATATTGTACCATGACAATACTCTACCATCAATCCCTATAGGCAGATCATATGAAAGAATCATATGACAACAATTATGAAGCTACTCCTTGACGCCAACAATTACCAGATAATCAGTGACTTGAAAGTTATTGCCATCCTGCATGAAATGCAACAGGGGTGCACCAAGTTTTGGTGCTTTGTAAAAGAACCTAATATACATAGTTGGTTTGAGCATGAAAGGTGACAACATATCTTACAATACCTCACATCTATATTTGTTGTATGGAAACATATAACCATAGTATAATAATAGGTAACATATAAATTCCCCATAATAGAAAATTATAGGCACTCTAGCCTCATTCCTTTTCCAAACAAATTATTCCTAGAGCTGAAATAGTAAAAATTAGAATTTCATATGAATTTAGATCTCCTAAAAGAGGACTGCGCACAAGGCAACCTGAGCGTGCCCCAACAGGTATTTTATTTTATAATTCCAGGGTAAAACATTTAAGCAACAAGATTACATTTAACGATAAAATATAATATCCCTGATTATAAATAACATTTTATAGCATGAATTCTAAGAATTGATATGATTATGATAATTGCCATTACGTTACTCCGATATATGAGTACAACCCAAACTAACACAATAAACCATGTGAATCATATCTCGGTATAGCAACAATTATCTAAGATCTTTAAATTAATGTTTACAGCATTTGACAAATTTACATAAAGAATTATTCATTTTTTATATTACGAGAATTAAAATTTTAAGCCAGAAAAGAATTTTGAAAGATATTAAATGGTATACCGAAAATAAATATTGTGCTTAAATTTTAATGCATGGTGTAGCTTAGACGCTAGCACTACTTGTAGAAACTTTCCCAAGAGTGAAGATAAAGGCCACTCCAGGATCATTATATACGGCTAGCCGTGGAGAGAGGGGTGGGTAGTAAGGAAGTAGAGAAAGGGAGTCAAGGGAAATTATTTAAGAGGGGAATCACCTGACGGACGATCTGCGCCGCTCACACCCTGCCAGGTTGAGACGCCATGGAACTCCAAATTTATATAAGTAAGAGGAACACTTCACGATATTTCAACTCGTTCTAGAAAGTTCACGAAGGTGGTAGCTTAGAAGGCGCGCCCACTAGCGGAAGTTTTCCGAACTGTGGTCTAGTGGTTCAGTTTGCCGGTTTGTGTTGATGCGGTCGATCGTGTCTGGTTGTGGTACAATTAAGGGTCAAAGGGAGTCAGAACCTGTTGGGTTATTAGGGACAGCTTAGTGAGTTGGTTTTTTTTATTAATAATGTCTTGTAGCGAGGCATTCCTCTACATATATCCTCCCCCTCTTTGACACAACTGTCTATAACCTATGACAAACTTTATGTCAGACCAAGTGTGGTTTATCTCGAGCTAATCGAGTATCGAGGGGCGTAACGCATTAAAACCACATGTGAGAAGTTTGATGCAGAGAGGTACTCAAGACATCTAAGTGTTGTCATTGAAATGACTGGTTTAGCTAAAGAAAAATTGGACTCTTATAGTATTTTAAGATTCATAAAATGGATACAATTATTTTGCTACACCCTCCGCTGATCCTATAGATAAGGCCCCTAAACTACAGGACAGGGAGGACGTAACGTACATTTTATAAATGACAACAGATAAAATAGCATTGTTTTCAATCATGTGTATTTTAATTTGTTCAAAGCAGTAAACAAACCAAGGAACATATGGCCTTAATTCAAAAACTTTACAATAGCTACTACTGTAAAAGAAAACATTGCCTCATATAATGTACCGTCTTTCAGGTATCTGGTAGAGCTACTACCCAAACACATCTCTCAATTTACTGTAACTAATAATATGACTTAAGGTCTTTCAAAAATAGTAACCCACAAACGGGTACAAATATAAATAAGCCTATTGATACCCATAAATAAAGGTATAGGCTTTTGCTGTATAAAAATACAGTGTGATATCTCGTATCCTGCTAATTACTTCAATTCAAAGTTTACATTAGTTACAAGGATATTTCATGGATATAATCCATGACGCAGAGAATCAAACGCAAGAAGTTGCGTAGCCACCAAATAGTTTACTCTAATTTTAGAATGTAACGTCTAATGGTTACAACACTATAGGTAATAACTAACAATGACATTCTTGACCTTTCCATATTATCAAAATATGCCTCTATGACCCTGGACAATAGTATAAAATATAATTTATTTAAACGTAACTCCTCCATTACTCTGCTTGAGTTATAACAATTTTAACTTTATGACAAGACAGGTCTATCTCCCAAGACGCTAACATAAGGACTGTTCTACATATTACATTAACTAATAGCAAACGAAATATCTCCATAGCGTTGACTCAAAGATTAAACAATTTACTCCATAGGTCTCTCTTCCATGACCCCAATAAATAGTTAGTTCAAACAAACATAAATTAAATTATATCAAACGTAATATTTTCCTAGGTCTTTCCTCCATGACCCCAACACATAGTCCGCTCTATCGAAATGCTCTTTCGATGAAGCTCAATTCAATAATGTTATATTTAATACAATTTACATTCTCCTATATATTGAGTCTAGAAAACAAGAAAGGGGGTGGGATTACATTGTAGTCAGCCACGCAGTACGTCATCATGCCATAATTTCGCAAGTCTTCCTGGTCGCTGATTGGATGTCTATCGTCGAAATGCAGTTGTTTACGATTCTCTGACCGCTGTTGGAACATCTGATGTCAGGTGAGGGTGGCCTTATCCTCCTCCAGGGGGCAATACGGGGCGTGTTGATTTCGTGCCTGGACTCTTGGAAAACATCGCCCAGTGTTAATATTATTCTCGGGCCGGGTTGATCATCTAATACGGACTCTTCTAGTCGTGGTCGCCCCACGCTTCCACAGTGATGTTTTTGGACTTGGTAATAATCTAGTGAGGCCAGCTTGAAGATCCGAAGGTACGTGAAGAACAGTTTATTAAGTAGACAGTTAATATTGAATATTTAGGAACGTTGATTCAATGTATGATTGTTGAGGCTACATTGGGCTACAATAGTGAAGTTTACTATTGTAGGATACGTCAAGGTATTTTTTGGAGCGGGTAGTATGCTTTAAGCGATTGAACGTGGAATATCAGATCGGGTGGGGTAGTAATTGTACAATACGAAGATTGTATTGTTACAATTTTATTAAGTTAATAGGCCACCAACTTAATTTAAAACTGTTCTTCTTCCTTGTCTCAAGTTATACTCATTCCTAAGAATATTGAACGACTTTTAATTTAATTTACTTTATTACTCGGTGGATGGACATTTGTATGCCAATTAAATCGACCACCTTGTTGGCATCCCTAGAGAAATGTTTAATTAATGGCCATCCAATGAGTCCCATCCAGTGCTGATTGTATGGAAGAGGTGAAACTGGGTCAATGAACTACTTGGCAGGCTTCAGACAACTCTAGAGCTTCTGCGAGATAGATTTAATTAATGAATTGACGAATAAAGAACTACAATGGAAAAATGTAATGTATAATTCTAAATGTTTGTTTTGTATCTACTTTTTGGACACAGCGTTATGTAAACACAAGATCTGCGAACTATAGAACCATTACACTAATAAATATTTACACGCTCAATATGAGAGGACTGATGCAAATGTGCAAAAAATAAATCGTTTGTTTCACACAAAATCGTGTTAGCAGCTGGTTAGGGTCAAACCTATTAAATCAAATATAACATCCAAGGCCACCCAGAAGATTCATAACGCCTGGAGCAATCACATTTTGGAGTTCCTAGTCCACATGAAATATAGCTTAAACCTTAATTCATTTACTTCATTAATTTTATTAACATAACTCTCTACGTAAAAAAGTATTTTATTTCTAGCTCCATTATTATTATTATTATTATTATTATTATTATGGTTATTATTATTATTATTATTATTATTATTATTATTATTATGGTTATTATTATTATTATTATTATTATTAATATTTTCCATTTCTATTTTAAACATATATTAACTTTATTACATAGTAATAAATATTGTACTGAATTTGGATTTATTCCGTCTCAGCCTTCATATGCTCTTCCGGGAGTATTCAATAGAGGAGCAGTATAAATGATTCATCTATATTAATAACATAAAGAGTTTGTCTGTAATGTGCACTGCGCGATAAATACAGCACGCACAGGGATGAATTTAAATATTAGTAACACCTGTTACCAAACATGTGCATCTCCAAGAGATCATTTCAAACAAATTATCAGTTTTTTTTTATTTATTAAAAACTGTGTCGGAAGAAATATTATTTCCGTCTGTTTGAAGCAAAGAAAATCCGGGTATTTCTATACTCTTAAATATGTTGCCATCCAAACCCGATTCCAGGACAAACAAGATCGGACTAGGCCGAATTGATATATCCTAAGATTATTATTATTATTATTATTATTATTATTATTATTATTAGCACCGCGTCTTACTACCCGTTCGGGTTATACGCACTTACGCTAATGTGTAACGGTAGGATGATTGTGAGATGAAATGAAGGACTTACAGTTTAAAGTGGAATCCGAACCACGGTGGTGGCCTGGCATTCCCCACATTCACAAGATATCTTGTCAGAGGTGAAGGAAGGGTTTGGAAATCAGATAAATCTGTGCCGGGACCGAGGATTGAACCCGGCCACCAGCACAGAAGTCAGACACCTTACCCCTAGACCACCAGGTCACCTATATCCTAAGAGCCTCCGCATGTACTAGTTTTGTCTAGTCTAAACTCGTTAATACTGAAATGTTGGCCTAGATCATAGGATAAATTAGTATAGCCTACAATTTTATTAGGCCAAACCAGGTTTAGGTTAGGTTAGGTAACAACATTTGCGCTCGAACTGGGAATGATTAAACCTGTCCAAGGTCGATTCACTGTATTGGTTAAAAAGGATTAAAGCTAGTACTGCCTAAAAATGCCAGACTATGTCGGTTTATCCTACAAGCGGAAGGATATTATATCAAATGAGCCTAGTCCGAACTAGTTTGTCCTGAAATTGGGCTTGTATGTATGTATGTATGTATGTATGTATGTATGTATGTATGTATGTATGTATGTATGTATGTATGTATGTATGTGTGTATGTATGTATGTATGTATGTATGTATGTATGTATGTATGTATGTATGTATGTATGTATGTATGTATGTATGTATGTACGTATGTATGTATGTATGTATGTATGTATGTATGTATGTATGTATGTATGTATGTATGTATGTATGTATGTATGTATGTATGTATGTATGTACGTATGTATGTACGTATGTATGTATGTATGTATGTATGTATGTATGTATGTATGTATGTATGTATGTATGTATGTATGTATGTATATATGTATATATGTATGTAATGTAATGTAATGTAACGTAATGTAACGTAAAGTAACGTAAAGTAACGTAATGTAATGTAACGTAACGTAATGTAATGTAGCGTAACGTAATGTAACGTAACGTAATGTAACGTTATGTAACGTAACGGAATGTAACGTAAAGTAACGTAATGTAACGTTATGTAACGTAATGTAACTTAACGTAACGTAATGTATTGTAATGTATTGTATGTATGTATCGTGCCTTTCCTTCTGCATGAATTGTTCGAACATTTGTGAACATTCTAGAAATCTGGAAAATGGTAGACAAACATAGTAACCATCTCATACAACTAGAAAGGTCTAGAAATGGTGCATTTCAGAATGGGTCAGCGGGAATTAGGAGCTCTTGAGGGGTCAAGATAGAACTAACCGATTAGGGAAAGAAGTTAGATTAAATTTGGCAGGAAATTTCAAAGTTGGTATTGGTAAAATGTGGGAAGCGGGCTTAAAAATTTAAAAAAAACTAATATATGCAACTAATTACAAGTGTGGTATGCAAATTAAACTCGGTAGAAAAGTCAAGGTGCCACTAAAAATAAACAAAACAAACTGTTAAATTCCAATTTTAAAATGGGACTTTGGGAAAAGTGGGAGGGGATATTAAGAGGAAAACACACTCTTTTATGTGAAATATAAAATTAAAATTACCAGAAAATGTTTTCCAAAACTTATATAAAAAAACTATTTATTAATGAGATAAAAGATTTAAATTTGAAAGCTAGGTTTAAGAGTCACCCCAAACACCCTGAAAAAAAAGTATTTAAAATCAAAATGTATTAAAATAGGAAGAGAAAGAGTCGCCCAAAAATGTCCAGAGCTAATAGAATAAAATACTTCCCGTATAGTAGAAAATTCTAAAAATGAGAAATTTCTAAAAAGGTCTTCGGGAAGTTGGATAGTGGAGGCTATAAATATTCATATAACTTTAGATGAGATATTTATACAATTTTTACTAACACGTGTTAAGAAACCTTGTATGAGTAACAAGGTTGTTGCAAGGTCACTAACCTGTTAGTAAGGTAATAATTGTAAGCCCCAGGCGCAGATCTAGAAGATTTTCAGAGGGGGGTCATAATAATTATAAATAACATAATTACTAATAATGTAAGCTTATTATTTAGTAAAATAGGATATTTTAAAACGTTTGAAAATTCATGATAGCATTGTGATAGTTTTTTTTTGTCTGATCAAGTTCTCAGCGAAGTCACTTAAATGACTCTAGAAATCCACAAAAATTAAATATTATATAATGTTAGTAGCAAGTAACTTTTGTATAACAACAGTAATTACTACTACTTCTAATAATAATAATAATAATAATAATAATAATAATAAATAGTGATTATAATAATAACTATAAAACTTATACAATACATTGTTCAAACGTATCTCATATTTTATAAATGTATTAATTGCATTTTCCTGTTATTATTTTGAGTAAATTTCTCAAAAACTTCATCAGGATGAACTTCTATGCATCGATGAATATTTAACATGGTTAAACCTTTTAATCGTTCCTCATCCATATTTGATCTTAATTATGTCTTTAACCTTCTTAGGGTAGAAAACGATCTCTCACTAGTGCAAGTAGTCACGGGAAGAACAGACAAAATGTGGAGAAGAACTTAAATGTCTGGGTTAAATCCATCTGAAGCATGTACCAAGCTGTCAACCGCACTAGATTTACACTCTGCCTTAAATTTATGTTTCCAGCGTTGTTACCAAAGTCAATCTCCCCACGAAGTTCTGACGGAATCCCAGGAAGGTCATTAGCATATGTTTGAGCTGCTTGTAATAAAAGTGCATTGTCTTGGTTGGCATATTCTGGAACTGGCCAGTTTAATATGGCAGTGTTATTGTGGAAAGTTAATGAAAATCAAGCTGATTATTCCGAAATAATCTATAAATGGCAGAAAAACATTAAGTCTATAATATTCATAGGACTTGTTGCAGCAACATTTAACTTATGGATCTTTCAGTGTGACCAAAACAAATTTTACCATGCTATCACATTGTTTGAGGTCTAACGAAGCTGACGAGAAAACGTGACTGTTAGGTTGGAGATAAATGAAACAATAAGTAACGTTATAATACAGTCAAATTTGAGAACTGTGGTGAGTAAAAGTGCTGACTTTGATGATGGTGCTTCCTCATCTAATACTTGTAGAAAACAAGTAATTGCATCGAAAATATGTAAAAAGTGCAAAAATGCCTCGTGTCGTTCTACCCAACGTGTCTCATAAAGCGCTTTGAGTTTACACTTCGGTTCTTTAGGATATTTTTCATGTATTTTTGTTTTCATTAAAACTGTTCGTTTACTGGATTCTCTCACGTCCCTTGACCACGCAGGTTCTCAATTTTAAGTCCAAGATTGTTTAATTTTTCAAGAAGTAAGTTTGTGAGAGCCTCGCCACTGAGATTTCTCGCTTCCCTAAAACCTAAGAATTCTTCTCGAATTTTAAGTGAAAGTATGTCCAGAAATCTAACACAAAGACTCATCTGTTCAATTTTTCCAACATCCGTTGTTTCATCTGCCAGCCGAAAAAAATTGCCCTGCTTTAATGGACTTAACAATTTTACTAAAGATAACTTCTCCCGCAAGCTTCAATTAATTTGTTCTGAGTTGTTTTACTAATAAATGTTGCATTTTTAGGTGCTGTTTTTATGTTATTCTTTAAATCACTATCACCGGAATCAATACGGAATCTCAAAAGTGCTCGGAAGTTTTCTTCATTTTCTTTGCTATCGTTTTCTCTAAGCTCTACGTCATCACGATGACCTCTTAAAGGAAAGTTTTGTCGGCCACGTAGTATAGCTGTATTTATACTTTAGAAGTTTAAGGTTAAAATAAATTTACAAATTCACTCTGTTACACAGTGTAATTGTCAAAAGGTTAAGTCGACGATTACTTGAAACTGTTTCATTATTAATTTGTGAACTTCTAGTCGAAGGTTCCGGTAATAAAAGTTCATCGTTCTGATTATCTAAAATTATTTCACTAAGAAAAGTGTGTTCAATAGTAGGCTACTAATAGTAGGTCTAACACCCACATGCAGGAGCAGCTACGAGTCTAACTTTAAGTTAATAGTAGGGTGTTTTCTTCCTAGGTGAGTTGTTAAATTAGTAATTGTTACACGGAAAAACATAACTAGGCTACACATATCACACCTATTATTCTGATCAATCGCATTAAAATATGACCAGATAGGACTATTTTTGTGATGCACAGAACTCATTGGAAATAAAACTGAACGCTATATCAACTAAGCTCTATATCTAATCACGTTGAAGACACAACACATTCTAACAAAATCATCATCAGTGGTGAGTGGTGAGTGGTGAGTGACTAATACTTTATGCGACAGGTTAAAACACGAAATAAATTTGAACTCGATTAATTGATTAATCCACAGACTAGCGCAGCTATCGGTTGCGCACGCGCTGTTGCAAATAAACTGATTCGGTTACTTTGTTCCATCCCTACTAGGGAGTGAGTGGCTCGCTACTGGTCGGTCACTACAAGATTTCTAGTAAGTTTTATTTAAACGTCCCAAGTTGTGTTGATTTATTTACGCGTGGGATTAACAAAATGTGCAGTACATACATAATTTACCTCCGCGATTGATATTTAATTACCCTAATAATTGATCCAGCTAATGACGGCCACTCTCAAATTATAATGGGCGTTTTCACATTTACCGACAAACACCGACACATCACCGATACAACACCGACATAGGGTACGCCAAGACTGAGCGAGCGACTAAAATATAAAATAGAACACATTGGTTGTTATGAGAGGTGGCCAGACTAGAGCGAGCGACTAAAATATAAAATATAACACATTGGTTGTAATGAGAGGTGGCCAGACTAGAGCGAGCGACTAAAATATAAAATAGAACACATTGGTTGTTATGAGAGGTGGCCAGACTAGAGCGAGCGACTAAAATATAAAATAGAACACATTGGTTGTTATGAGAGGTGGCCAGACTAGAGCGAGCGACTAAAATATAAAATAGAACAAATTGGTTGTTATGAGAGGTGGCCAGACTAGAGCGAGCAACCGAACCCGCGCGCTAGAAAGATAGAACTGTTTCTACCTTTCAAGCGCACGCGCTCGAGCCGGAACAATAGATAGTTTACAGGCGCTAGGTAATATTATTGTATGTTGGTTCATTAAGTGCTAGGAAAACTTCTCATTTTGACATTTTAATTACCATCGATAGGTTTAGCACACTTGCTACTAACGGCCTAATTTAATTGGTCAGATCATAAGCCATATATATATGTAAAACTGATATGTTAAAATATTTCAATATTTTAATCAAAGTAGGCCTTTACAAATAAGAATCATCATTAGTGCGGAGAAAGTATGGGAAAACCACAACAATAAAACACTTGTCGAAAACCACCATCATTTCACTGAGCCAAGATTTGAACCTTTGTCTCCTTGTCAACAACTATCAAGAGCTATCCGCTAATCACGCGCTAACTCGCCACCAGTTTGGCCAGGCAATCGCTCTGTCGCTCACACGCTTGTCAGTCTGGCCGAACCCATAGACATTTCACATTTACCGACACCAACACCAGCACGACACCACGACACCGGCCCGACTCCACGAGGACACATTTTAGTGACGAGCCGGGAGATGCGACTCTCCTGTTCTGTTTAAGCCCGCTCCTGGCGCTACCATGACGTGTCTAGTCCTTAATATTACTCAAAATGGCTGCTTTTATCAAATTATATTTTCTTTATATGTTATATTTAAGACGAAAGCTTGCGCATAAGATACGGTTTTGGGTGCACCCGGCCATAAAAGTAAGATATTTAGAGAGCACATATCAGCTCTATTAAAGTTACCTCATCATACTTAATATTGGCCATACCATTTTATTATAATAAATATACGCCTAGTTCAAAACAAAATGTGTACGCACATGTATCAAACATAAATCTGTGGGGTGAACTGTCTCTACTGGGGTGACGACACTCCGCCGACGTGTCGGCGCTGACAACGACACGATGACGACATATCGGTGAGTAGGAAAGCATTCCTTAAAGTTAACCTTAGATTTAATGACCACCAGGATCTGTGTCGGTGTCGTGTCGGTGTTTTGTCGGTTTTTGTCGGCATGTTGTCGGTGTTTTTTCGGTTAAACTGTCGGCGACGGTGTCGGTAAATGTGAAAACGCCCAGTGTCACATATTAATTTAAATAATGGATATTATATTCAGCATTGCCAAGCAGTGATGAATCAAATAGTCACACTATTATATTTATTGACTACGGTTATAGTCGAATCTAAATATCATCTTCTTTAAATTGAATGACACCTGGCGGCTGAATTATCTGATAGCTCATGATCTTAATTAATGTGGTGTACAAATAAGGAAAAGACATGTCATCAATATCAGGGCCCTGATTACCTTCAAAATAACTGGGTTTGAATGTATTTATTAAAAATATAAATGATGTCTGCGCAAATGGGGACCCTCGTGCAGTGGGGTCCTAGTCCATGCAAGCCGGTCCTTTACCTCCCCTGGGTGGCCCCACAACATGTCTGCTCTACATGAGTTGGTGTGAAGAAATTACGTGTATTCACCCTTGTGGATATTCTCCACCAGCCTGGATTGTCGGAGAGGTGTGTGAAGGGAGGTGACTAACACATGAAATGTCCCATTCACTTGATCCAGACACGGATCAGACCAAGGAATGAACATGATACACTCCCCCTGTAAGCTGCCCCCCCCCCCTATCCCCCCCCCCCCCCCACTACCTTCAGAGCTCAGAGCAGACAACAAACTTAAACCTGCATTGAGCTCTGTTTCTTGCACGCCCAGAACTAAACCTTATTACAGTGTCTGCTAAAGGATCACAATAGCTAGACCATCCTAGTCACTCGGTCACATGGTTCATTGGATGGGTAGCCATCAACACTCCAGCTTCACAAACAGGTGACTTACAGCTTCATTGATTTGCACGCTCGGAACGGGAATTGTGAGAACTAGTTAGCGCTCGCTAATCAAGTTAGGGATTGTGAAGGGGTGAAGGGATTTGGAGCGAGCCATGTGGTGAACGATATGACTCTTATGAACGACTCTTCATGAGCGAGCTTATGTGGGCTAGCTCGCGTCAACGAGCTAGTTCGACCCATCACTAGTTGTTTCACTTGGAAGTGTTGCTATCACTGAGAGCTACAGCTAGCACTGCACAGTGATCAAGAACTCAACTTAGTTTAAGGAGCAGTGAAACATTCGTTAGGTTGGGTGTTTGTTGTCTACCTTGTTTGTGGGACCTATAAACCCTCTTTCATGCTCCATCCGGATCACTGACCATATTATTGAGGAACTAAAGAGCCTCTTTCTACGTGACACGCTCCTGGAATACCATCAACACTCCAGTGCACTAAGTCACAGATCTCTCACTAAAGTCAAATGTAAACAACAGACACAAGTGTAACATTATTATTATTAGCACCACGTCTTACTACCCGTTCGGGTTATACGCACACAACATTCTTTAGCACGTCTTTGGGTTTATTTTCACGCATAAATGCAACCGTTTATAATTAAACGTAGTTGTTAAATTCCCACTCAAATGATTGTTTTTAGTTGACCTAAACTCTCTGCTCTAATAAATAAGATCCTTAAAAATACTTCTTAACGACATATTTGTAAAATAATGTTCAATAAAATGTACATTTTGAACAATAAAATTAACCGAACTTAGGTAGTTTCTACCAAATTAAATTAGATTTGATTTTTATTTAGCTGTGATTATATTATTTATGTGAATATTAGGGTCGACTTACATTTCAATAAAAGTAATTATTTAAAATTTCCCATTTATTTCCGATCATATGTATAGTCGTAGTGGGTGATTCTACAACAAAGTAAGAGACAAAATATGGCTACTACAAGACAATTTCAAACTTGAACGGAATATGTTTCCTATTGCTTTGTGTTACTCGTGTTTAATTGGTTCAAGTCTTTCCACGCATTCTCATTGGTTAAATCGTCTCAAGTCCAAGGGTTGATAATACACAAGACTAGACTATGTACAATGCGTAGAAAGTTTAAGTTAAATCATATTCATGATTTGTGAACTATTCACAACGTTTTGGTTGTGAGCGTTATCGATGAAAGTAATGTGTTTAAACTTCATGGGTATTATGCGCTATGTCCTGTTCGCTACTAGTTATGCGCTATGCAGGAATATAAGCCAATCTTTAATACATAAACATTAATAAATCCATTATTTCTGTATTTTTTCTATTTGGGTGGTGCAAAGCTCAAATAAGTTAGTAGTTTCAGTAAAGAATATAAACGTCAGAGTGGTCGCCATTGTGTAAAATGGGATGTTCCCACCCTCTAATGTGGCTAGTCATTTGTTTTTGACGGTTGTACCTTGCATGACCAAATCACTGGAAGGACGTGCTCAAGAAGCGTGTCAAACCCCTTGATTTAACCTAATTGAGCAACTCGTGCGTATTACCACGTAGGTATTCTCAATCCCAATCGGGAGATAACCTTCCCAAAGAGTCGAAAAAACTTCTATTCGAAGCCTCTGGCTGCTTCTTTGTGTTGGAAACACCCCTCAGTTCACCTTTACTATGTTATAAACTTCCATCCGCTCACTTTATTTGTGCTATAAACTTTCCTTGTTTCACTTTCCCTAAGTTATAAGCTTACATTAGTTCACTTTCTCTGTTTTTTAATCGTTCCTTAGTTCAATTTTTCTGTGTTAATAATAATGTCGGTTAGTTCACTCGCACTTTGTCAGTAATATCGATTAGTTCACTTGTCTGTGTCAATAATTTCCCGTAACCTTTTTTTTTATCAACAAGTCTTACGTCACCTGAAGTAATGGCCCCGTGCTACTAATGTCTCTCAATTCATCTGTCCTGTTACTAATGCCACTCAATTCACCTGTCCTGGGTTACTAATGACAATTAATTCACTTGCTCTGTGTTGAAAATATCAAATCATTGGCCCTGTGTCACTAATGTAATCATCTCATTTGCCCAGTATTAGACACGTTTAATATTATATTTTATAAGTTTCATTTTAAAGGATCAACCTTTTTCGTAGGATCGTTGCGGCTCTTGAGCTGATTTAATATTTCGGGATTCTAGTAAAGAGAAACAATTACGTGTTGAACAATATCGAAAACATTCCTTTACAAGTATTTATAGCCACAACAATTTCAACCTAATTTTGATTATATCAAACATTACTTATTTCGGAAACTAAGAATGAATTTCATTTCGATTTTCTACAGTGTTTTAATCAACATTGCCACACATGAAACCATGTTACTAAACTTTGTCAATCTACACTGCCAAACATGAGACCATGTTACCACAGTGTGTTAATCTACATTGACACATGAGACCATGTTACTACAGTGTGTTACTCTACAGTGCCACACATAATACCATGTTACTACAGTGTGTTAATTTACACTGCCCCACATGATACCATGTTACTACAATGTGTTAAATTACACTGCCACACATGAAACCATGTTACTACAATGTGTTAATCTACACTGCCACACATGAAAACATGTTACTACAGTGTGTTAATTTACACTGACAAACATGATACCATGTTACTACAATGTGTTAATTTACACTGCCACACATGAAACCTAATTACTACAATGTGTTAATATACACTGACACACATAATACTATGTTACTATAGTGTGTTAAATTACACTGCCCCACATGATACCATGTTACTACAATGTGTTAATTTACACTGCCACACATGAAACCATGTTACTACAGTGTGGTAATTTATATTGACACATGAAACCATGTTACTATAGTGTGTTGATCAACACTGCAACACATGAAACCATGTTACTGCAGTGTGTAAATCTAAACTGCCAAACATGAAACCATGTTACTACAGTGTGTAAATCTACATTGCCACTCATGAAACAATGTAACTAGAGTGTGTTAATCTACATTGCCACACATGAAAACATGTTACTACAGTGTGTTAATTTACACTGCCCCACTGAACCGATGTTACTACAGTGTGTTAATCTGCTCAGCCACACATGGAACCATGTTACTACAGTGTCTTAATCTACACTGCCCCACATGAAAACATGTTACTACAGTGTGTTAATTTACACTGCCACACATGAAAACATGTTACTACAGTGTGTTAATCTACATTGACACACATGAAACCATGTTACTAGAGTTTGTTAATCTTCAGTGCCACACATGAAACCATGTTACTACAGTGTGTAAATCTAAACTGCCAAACATGAAACCATGATACTACAGTGTAGTAATATACACTGCAACACATGAAACCATGTTACTAAAGTGTCTTAATCTACACTGCCCACATGAAAACATGTTACTACAGTGTGTTAATTTTTCACTGCCAACATGAAAACATGTTACTACAGTGTGTTAATCTACATTGACACACATGAACCATGTTACTAGAGTTTGTTAATCTTCAGTGCCACACATGAAACCATGTTACTACAGTGTGGGAAATCTAAAACTGCCCAAACATGAAAACCATGATACTACAGTGTAGTAAATATACACTGCAACACATGAAACCATGTTACTACAGTGTCTTAATCTACACTGCCCACATGAAAACATGTTACTACAGTGTGTTAATTTACATTGACACACATGAAACCAGGGTTTCTAGAGTTTTTTAATTCTACACTGCAACACATGAAACCATGTTACTAAAAGTGTGGTAATCTACACTGCAACACATGAAAGCATGTTACTGCAGTGTGTAAATCTAAACTGCCAAACATGAAACCATGATACTACAGTGTAGTAATATACACTGCAAACATGAAACCATGTTAACTTTCAGTGTGTAAATCTACATTGCCACACATGAAAACCAATGTAAATAGAGTGTGTTTAATCTACATTGCCACAAAATGAAAACATGTTATACAGTGTGTTAATTTACACTGCCCCACTGAACCCGATGTTACTACAGTGTGTTAATTTGCTCAGCCACACATGGAAACATGTTACTACAGTGTCTTTAATCTTACACTTTCCCACATGAAACATGTTACTACAGTGTGTTAATTTACTCTGCCACCACTGAGCCATGTTACTACAGTGTGTTAATTCAGCACACATGAACCATGTTACTACAGGGGTCTTAATCTACACTGCCCCACATGAAAACATGTTTTCTACAGTTGTGTTAATTTACACTTCCAACATGAAACATTTACTACAGTGTGTTAATCTACATTGAACACATGGAAAACCTGTTACTAGAGTTTGTTAATCTTCAGTGCCCCCATGAAACCATGTTACTACAGTGTGTTTAATTCTAAACTGCAAACATGAACCTGTACTACGTGTAGTAATATAACTGCAACACTGAACCCTGTTACTACAGTGTTTAATCTTCACTGCCCACATGAAAACATGTTACTACAGTGTGTTAATTTACACTGCCACACATGAAACATTTGTTACTAAGTTTGTTAAACTACATTGACACTCATGAAACCATGTTACTAGGTTGTTAATCTTCAGTGCCACACATGAAACCATGTTACTCAGTGTGTAAAACCAAACTGCCAAACTTGAAACCATGATTACAGTGTATAATATACACTGCAACACATTAAACCTGTTACTACAGTGGTTAATTCTACACTTTCCCACATGAAAACATGTTACTACAGTGTGTTATTTACATTGCACACATAAAACATTTTTGGGGTTTTTTTTTTAACTTCAATCCCCCAAAAGAAACCATGTTTTTACTGTTTAAACTACACTGCCCCACATAAAACAGTTAACAGTGTGTTTTAATTAACTGCCAACATGAAAAAAAGTTCTACAGGGA
>JBCFYV010003192.1:0-28663 GCA_039000515.1 Timema cristinae
GAATAAAATAGCCAGGACTTCGCTGCTCGATGTGCTATGATTCGAAAATGGAGAAATTTTCCGGCAGCTGTTCGCATTGCTGTAAGATGCTGGCATAAAGAGGTTAGTTTGAGTAGTTTTTTGTGGTATTGGAACGAAATAGGAAATTATTTCTTCAAAGGAAATATACTTGCATTTACTTGGAAGGAGAATGAGAAACATTTAGGAGAAAAAAAAACCCTCAGCACAACCGATACCTTCCCTGTTAAACCATAGTAGTTGAGGTTGACATTTAGGGCAGTCTATAAGAACGTCCCCTAAGTGTGAGAGGAATGTTTAATGACATGTTAGCGTAGTCCCGAGTACATTTGCATAGTCTTCTAGCCTACGATGACGCAAGCAAACCAATTCCAATAAGTGTCCACTCATATTAAATCTGGATTTACATCAACGATACAGTCACGATACAATCACGGCACAGTAACGGTAAGATACACTATTCTTTCCATTTTTTTGAATCTGATTGCTTACATCAAAGATAAAGTTTTGAGCTCGATACAGTTACGGTACAGCCTCGTTCAAACGACGATACCCTGAGAAAAATATTCACCGTGTCGTCATCGTAGCTGTTTTGTACGTATCGTCAATGTAGCTTTAAAGTGCTCTAGAAAGACGTTAAAACTCATAGTTTGTACCATTGTTCAATATATTGTCGTCACTTGTCTTTAAAATAGCCAAATACAAGTAGAATTTCTTGTAAGTAACTGATTTGCCCCTGAAAGTTAATGTGAAGCATTGACAAAAAACATCGTCCCTAATTTTATAAACGTATCTTTTTTCATTTAAATTATATAGTATATTAAATGGGGGCTTAAAGCACTTCTTCTTCTAAAAAGGGGCAAAAGCCACTGAACAGTGACGTCACGCACGTGACACCAGCCAAGTCAGTTTGACAATATATATATTTTAATAATAACTTCCTCTTCTCGAAGGTTCGAAGAGAGATTTTAAAATGTAATTTGGGAGTCTTTTTTCCGGCTCTCGAAGCTTCGAGTAGCACAGAGATGTTTTTGTCTTGTATTTTGTTTTTTCTAAACTAAACCTTCTCGAAGCTTCCATGACCAAGGAATATATACAAGGGATGGGCAACATAAAGGCAGTGTTCTGTTGGGAGTTTGGCGTCTAGCAACACCGTCCGTCTAGCCCGCGTATAGTTTCAACATGACTAATTTTCGGCATTAATTAAACTGATTCAGCAAAAAAAAAAACATGTCAAAATGAAAGTGTATTAATCATAATTCTTCATTAGGCGCCCATCGCGGTAACGTAAATCCAAAACGTTACAATTGGCTTCCCAACTAGGGCACGAATTACCTCCTGAGTTTACAGCACGAGATACCTCCCCGAGATACAGCACGAATTACCTCCCCGAGATACGCACGAATACCTCCCGAGATACGCACGAATTACCCGAGATACAGCACGAGATACCTCCCCGAGATACAGCACGAATTACCTCCCCGAGATACAGCACAGATACCTCCCGAATACAGTACGAGATACCTCCCCGAAAAAACCGCACGAAATACCCTCCCCGAGATACCCACGAAATACCTCCCCGAGGTAAGCAGTAGAGGACAAACGCCGAAGACCGAGATAAGCAGCAGAGCAACGCCGAGGACCGAGATAAGCAAGAAGCAGCACCGAGAACCGAGATAAGCAGGAAGCAGCACCGAGATAAAGCAGGAAGAAACCCGCCGAGGACCAAGATAAGCAGTAAGCAGCGCCGAGGACCGAGAGAAGCAGCTTACCATCACCAAAGGAGACAAGGGGTGGAGACGAGTCTAAAGAAGATATCACAGATAAGTCATAAACAGAAACTTAAATTAATAGTGAAAAATATATTTGTCATTTGTGCATTTTGGGGGTGGAACGTATAATTTTTTTTATTTTTTAAAATTATAAGGGAACAATAATTAAAAAATGGCAGATTCAAATGATAATATTTGACGCTAGTAGCTATTCTGAAGAGGTAGCGGGAAAATAGCCCTAGGAATCAGTTAGGTCTAGAACAATCAGATGAGGAAATAAGAGAAAGTAAAACAGGACAATGGAGAGTTCATTTGCAGAGGGAGGAGAGAGAGAGATAGGACAGAAAAAAAAGGGAAAGGTTTTAGTAGATGAGGAAGAACGAGAAAAAAATAGGGAACTAACAATGGTGCAACAACCTGTAGTAGATTTAAATCAACTTATAAAAAATGTTACAGAAATTAAATCAGAAAATAGATAAAAGTAGCCAGGAAACTAATCAGAAAATAGATAAAGGTAGCCAGGAAACTAAACAGGAAATAGATACAAGTAGACACGAAATTAATCAAATAATATATGCAAATACCCAGGCAATAAATCAGAAAAAAAGATACAAATCAGACTAAACTTGAACAAATCAATAAGGAACTAAGTGCTAAAATAGATTTAAATTAAGGAGGTTTGTGATCGAGATTTGGTTATGTAGAGCAAAAATAGACCAATTAGAGACGGTTCATCAAAACTTAGCAGTACAGTTAAATGGGGTTTAGACAAAAAAGTGATAGAACAGAAAAAGGGTAAAACAGATTTTGATTGAAAAAGCATGAAAACTTAAGGATAAGGACAGTTCAAGTTAATGGAACAGATTTCGCTAATAAAAATAAAATAGAAACAATAGAACTAGAATCAGTTAAAGGTTAAAGGAAGTAGAAATTAAAGTTGGGAATTTGGACCTTCAGGTAGAACACAATGAAAAGGAAATAAATGAGGTAAAATCAGTACTTGATTCTCAGCAAAACACGAATACAATTTTAATTAAAGAACAGATAGATGGGATCGTTAATAAGGCAGTAAAAAACTGATAAAAAAACTTACCGATTTGTGGTTGAAAATCAAACCAAATCTAGGGGAATCTAGTAACTTACACGTTTATACCAACTTATTTGCTAAGGGACTAAGAGAAACGTCATTAGCACTTATTCCAAAATTTAAAGGAAAGAGAGGAAACATTTCAGCAGTACAATATATAAATAAAGTAGAAAGAGTAATTAAAGGGGGAAAGAATAAATGAAAAAGTCAAAATAGAGATATTTTTATCAGGCCTGGGAAGATGAGGTGAAATCCTGGACAGATAGTATAGAGAGTGAATGGGAGACATACGAGCAGGCTAGGGAATATTTTTGGAAAAATATTTGGTCTCAAAAATATGCGGGGATGATTTCTACAATTAATTTTTAATGGAAAATATAACGACAAGGTGGTACTATGAGTGAATTATTTCAATAAATTTTGTGACACAAGCGAAATATTTGCGATACCCAGTAGTAGAGTATAGATTGATAGGTCTTCTAATGAAATAAATTTCCAACTCCAGTACAAGACTTTTCTCTTTAGGCATAAATAAACAGAACATAAAAGAAGTAGAGAGAGTATTAATGGCATTTGACGATAGATATCAAAGAAACAAAGAAATCAATGAGCTAACAAACAGATTTAATATTGATAGGCATAGGCAATCAACAAACCCTCAATTCAAAAATTAATAATGGACAAGATAGCAGAGATATCAAAATAATTATCCAATCCCAGAGCAAAATAGAAATATCCACATCCTAGAATAGAATATCGACAGGAGAGGAACAAGGACCTCCGAAGCAAAAAAAATTCTAGTGATAGAAAAACTACTAAAATAACAATGCAGGTAACCCAGATTCACAACCAATCAAGTACATTACCCCCCAAAATTTTTAATTATGTACCACCATTCTCAGGGACATCAAAATTTAAATGAGTTACGACTCACAAAAAGTATTTGATCCAGGAGGCAATTAAATAAACTTTAAATTTCGGATAGTTAAATGTAAAAATTAGCAGTTAAATTAAAGATTTTAAATTTTAAATAAGTGAAATAAGGGTAACTATAATAATTTATTTGTAGAAAGAAAAGTTTAAAATATAAATTTAAGAAAATTTTTAAAAAAAGCACAAATTCAGGGGACGTAAAAGTAATATTTCCTGAGCAAGAGAAGGTTGTGCGTACTTGTAGAAATTGTAAAATAAACACTTATAAGTAGCAACAAGCAAGGTTAGAAATAGATCACCAAAATAAATTACATTTTTGCAGTAAAAAGTTAAAAATACAGCAGAGAAAAACGAACCCGGTACCATGATAAAAAGATTCTTAAACCTATTGAATACGAAAATTTGGCCAGTTAGTTCTTGTAAAAAATCATCATTATAATCAGCTTTGAATAAGGAAGTAAAAAATTTTTTTTACTATATGAAGGACCTATCAGGTAAAAATCAAATAGGTCAAATGTATATTAATTCAAGACCCGAGACTCTTAAGATTAGGGTGTTTTAATGTCACGAATTAAAAACCCTAACAATAGCAAGACAGATATCTAAACATTTTTCAGCTACATTAATATAAAGGATTTGGAACAGATTTTATTTACATAATTAAATAATAAAAGACTATGAAAGGAGTTCGAACCTGGCCTGTAGCACAAAAACTAACAAGATGAAGAGATGCTAAAATGGCTTTTTCTTCCTAGGAAATACGCAGTGGTTTAAAAAATACTCAGAATTCTGCAGAATTATAACGCGTACTAGTTTGAAGAAAGGAAAAAATGTCACACTGGAAACACATCTCCCAAAAAATAAATTGTAAAGAAACCATAAACGCCAAACATGAAAAGTGAGACTAATCTTTTAGTTTCTGAAAAGGAAGTTAAACTCTTTTGTAAAAATTGAGAGGGTTGTAAAACAAATTCTATACATTCATTCCTACGTCGCACTTAATACAGGTGGTCGGGCATCTATTGTCATTTCCTACATCGCAAAGCTAAGACGAAAAACACAAACTGACTTTGGCCACGAAAGATAAAATCACTTATTTTTATTAGTTCAATAAGTCAGAGTCAAACCCGGTACATTAAGTATAAAATCTATAAGTATAAAAAATATAAATCTTATCAATTTAGATTAATAACATTTTTGGACTTAGCATAATTTTAGAAAGTTGTATAAATCAAAATAGGAGAACAGATAAGGAGGGGGCATGGACCCTTGAAGCATGCAAGGGATAACATCGGTAGAAGGTTAGGTGAGGGCATGGATAAGTTGTCAGCTGGAGGTGCGTGAAAGCCTGTAAAAACGCGAGGAGAGAAATTTGGTTGTTAATAGAAATTTTAAGATTTGGTAATATTTTTTTGTTAGTGATAAACTATTGTTTAAGTAATAATTTGAATAAAAATTAGGCTAAAAAGGGCACTTTTGAGTTTAAAAAATGTATACAATTTAAGAAAAAAGTTTTGGAAATTTTATTAATTAATAGACAACTTGGAAATCTGAATAAATATATTATTTCGTCAATGATGCATTTATTTTATAATAAGGTAAGGATTTTAATATTTATGTGGGGGTTATTTTAATTCAATTAATTAAATGGCAATAAATTCAACGATTTTGATTCATATATTAAAAAAAATCACAGAGTAGGCTAATAAGCTGAAGATTAAGAGCTAAGATATCTAGAGAGATTAATTTTTGATATGCACTTGAGTGCTTATTACAGTATGTTAAGGTGAGTGGAAATAAGAGGTGAGTAGTCCTTTTTTAAAAGCTTTTTTTTTTCAGATATGAAGTTGAGGTCTTTTCATTGAGGTAAAATAGGTTGAGAAAGTGGAGTTGAGGTTTTTTTCAGATATGGTCTTAGCTAGGCAAGCCATGATCTAGATTAATTAATCGTCGGTTTTGAGTTTAAGGATGGCCCGAGGGCATCTAGCAGCGTTGATGAGGGTTGGTGGGGTTTTGAGTTTATTGAGTGAGGTTTTTAAGATGTATTAAGCCATGATGAATAATTTCATTTTTATAAGTGGTGATCAAAGTGATCACCAAAGTTCAGGTAGCAGGTTATTCACAAACATAGAGTTAGCACAACGCAACAAAGAGTCAGTTATAATAAATGAGGCAGAGGCTTAAGCTTTTTCCCCCCTATATAATAGTGATAAATGTCCAATGGTTAATTCTGGATTAAAATTTAAAGATATTGAAGAGATTGGGGAAGAAGTTTAAAAGGGTTTCTGTGATTGGGGTGATGTAAAAAGCCAATAATGATGTATTAAACAAGGATAATGAGAGCTAATTAGAGTGTTGACCTAATTATGCTACTAAAAAAAATAAAAATAAAAGATTTTATTATAATTTCATTTTTTGTAATGCCTCAGGCAAATAGGCAATAGTCAAAAGATTGTAATCAATAGAGAAAGATGCAGGTAAAGAATTTTTTACAATGAGAAAATTTAAATTTTTCAATTAAATGGGGAAAATAATAAAAAATTTTCAATATTTTATAAAGATGCAGATATGATTTCATACTGATTTCTAACATATTTTATGATTCCAAGATTACGTCTATATATTCAAATATTTTAAATTGTTTTAAGATTAGGTATTCTCATAAATAAAGAATTTTGGTAAGGTGATTCAGATGTTCTGTTATTATCCTTTCTCTGTCCGAAACAATGTATTATATAATTTTTAAGTAATTTGGGTTTTTTGTAAATTCTTTTTTGTGTTTTTAAGCTAATTATTCAGTAAATGTATTTTAAGTGATGGCTCATATAGCGAATTTGGCCGTCAGGCTTTTAAGAGTATAATAGTGGCTCATATTGCGAATTGGCAGTCAGGCTTTTTAAAGGGTATGTGTAGCATTAAAAGTGTTTGTTAAGTATGTTAATACTAATAAAATTTAAAAATGGATCCTGAAGGATCAATAAAAATGAATAAAAAGTGCAACGAAATGGTGTTTAAACCAATAAATGATTAAAGACACTTTGATTAGGACAATTAAATTCATTTTTTTATTAAAAAGTTTAAAGTATTTAATCAATCTTAAGGACGGTTATAGCAACGAATTTTTTTTTTATTAAATAAAAATAAAAACTTTGATTAGTAATAATTAAATTCAAATCTTTATATTAAATCCAAATTTTTATATAATAAACTAGATTATTTTATTTCAATTAATTGTAATTATACTTAACATTTTATATTTGATTTATCTAATTTCAACTTTTTGATTAACATTTTATATTTTAATGTTTGATTTATATAACTTCAATATATATATATATATTAATTCATGTAACTTACAGTCGGAGAACACCACTTCAATATTATATCATTCAAGAACAACATTATACAGAGTGTTCCAAATTATTGGAATTTATCCAATTTGTGAAATTTTATACAGGAGTTTCAAAATATTGTTATTTTTGAAATTTTCTACAGAGTGTGCGAAAAATTATATGTCGTCTTTTTTGTCTTTTTTTTTTAGCAAAGCGTATCAAAAAGTATAAAGACTAGGTCTCTACTTCGATACACTTTGGGGGGTATTGGGAATGTAACTGATTTGCCCTGAAAAGTATGTGAAAGCATTTACAATAATATCGTCCTAATTTTATAAACGTATCATATTCATTTAATTATATTTGTATATTAAATGGCGCTTAAAGCACTTCTTCTTCTAAGAAGGCAAAAGCCACTGAACAGTGACGTCACGGGACGTGACACCAGCCAAGTCAGTTTGACAATATAAATATTTTTAATAAATAACTTCCTCTTCTCGAAGGGTTTGAAGAGAGATTTTAAAATGTAACTTGAGTCTTTTTCGGCTCTCGAAGCTTCGGTAGCACAGAGATGTTTTTGTCTTGTATTTTGTTTTTTCTAACTAAACCTTCTCGAAGCTTCCATGACCAAGGAATATATACAAGGGATGGTGCAACATAAAGGCAGTGTTCAGTTGGAGTTTGGCGTCTAGCAACACCTGTCCGTGCTAGCCCGCGTATAGTTCAACATGATCTAATTTCGCATTAATTAAACGATTCAGCAATAAAAAAACATGTCAAAAAGAAAGGTGTATTTAAACATAATTCTTCAATAGGCGCCCATCGCGGTAAAGTAAATCCAGAACGTTTTCAGTCTATGGTCGGGGGCATGAACCAAGTAAGTTTTCACTACACACATTATTTAATAATAATTTTTCGAAGAACTTCTTCTCATAGTTTATGAAATAGGGGTACAAAGTAAAGGAAAAAACTCTCCCCCCAATTGTCGACTCAGATTAAATTTGGGAGATTCGAATTAAATCTTCTTTTGCGGGCAATTTTCTTCCCTATTCTTTTTTAAAAAACTTCGGGCCATCATCCAAAATAATGCCATAAAATTAGCCCCAAAAAGGGGAAAAAACTACACATTTTTGATTCTTTTCATACGTGTTAAAAGGAGAAACCCTTTACAAACCCAAAATGAAAGTCATCGAGCACAAAGTTTAACCGTTGCAGTACATTTAGTAAAAACCTTTCTCGGCCATCGAGCTTTACCGTACGTATCGTTACCGTATCAGACAGTACTGCTAATGAAAGGGGACTTGAAGTACACTTAGTGGGTTCTTCATACATCATTATCCACGTGCCAAACGACACACAAAAGTCAACAAAAAATTTACCCCAAAATTAAACCCAAACCCGTCAAATTTTTCCCCCTTTCTCAGCTAATGTAAATGGCTTTTGAAAATAAAAATCTTGAACTTGGGCACTTGAATTTCCCTCTTCGCAAAGTTTTCCCCAAGGACCCACCCCCTTTTAATCGTTCTACCCTTTCATTCCCCCTCCCCTTTCCCCCCCCTTTTTCCCCCCTCCTACTTTCGTACTGCCCTTTTTTTTTTTTCCCAAAACCCGACCCCCCCTTTTGGCAATCTCTAGCTTCACCATCCACCCCATCCCCCCTTTGTCTCTTTTCACCGTTTCACTTCTGTAGTAAAAAAATGGTGGGAGGGTTTTCAGAAAGGTAAGTGCAGTCGGCTGCCCCATATAGTCGGAAAACCATGAAAAGGGCTCTTAAAATCCTAAAAAATTAATATATACTAGAAAACCTTAAAAAAAGGTTATTATAGAATCTAAATCAAAAAAATTTTTTCAAAATTTTTAAAAATTAACAAATTTTAAAAAATTTTTAAAAGTTTCTTTTAATAATTTAAATTGAAAAAATTTGACGACTATACTAACGTAAAAACTAGACCACTTGACTAAAATTAGGATACCCTATAAATGGGCATTTTATGGCTTTGCTCTCAGGAAAACCCTCCTGTGATAATGGGAAGTTGGGGTTCAAGCCCCGGGTCGGTTTAAAAGGTGGTTTGTCCTAAAATTTTTTCCCCCATACTTAAAAAAGGGAGTGCGTGTATTTTCTTTATTTAAAAATGTTACTTACTCTCTCCACTCCATTAAAATATTTAACATTATTTTTAACACCAGCGTTTTACTACCCTTCGGGCTATACGCCTTACCTAATTTTAATGGAGGTGATGGAGATGAAATAAAGGACCTACATTTAACGTGAATCCAAACCCACGGTCGAGGCCTGGCATTCCCCACATTCACAAGATTTAATTGCCAGGGGTGAAGGAAGGGTTTGGCAATCAATAAAAAAGTGCCACCCGAGGATGAACTAGGGACCCCCCCCCCAACACAGAAGTGTGACACCTTTTCCCTAACCACCACGTCACCAAAGTAGTTATCATTACATCTTTAAACCGAAAACATGGGTAAGACGTTTGAAAAAAAAAAACCCACCAGAAAAAGCAACCTTTTTAAAAAGCAATCCATGTTGGCAAATATGGTCCAACACTTGTGTATATAGGGTTCAGGTCACCCCAACGAACCCTATCCCTTTTTTTAGATAATAAATTTTATTTAGCTATGAACATTTTTGTGAAAAATTTTTTCTAAAATCCAACATCTATTTCTTCTCTTTTTTCTGTGAAAAACCCAAATTTTTTAATACCAGCTGCGAAAAAACCCAAAAAAATTTTTAAAACCCACCATATTATAAAATTCAATTTGTGAATTTCCGCAAAAAATTTGGACCGTAAAATTGTTCCCTAAATTTTAGAAATGACAAACTGTTTGATAAAATGAAAAAACAAACCTATAATATTTTTTAAAATTTTGACACCCAAAATCTTAAAACGTTATTTTTTATCCAAAAAATTTTTGAATAGACAAAAATTTCTCAAACCATGAAGTTTTGACTTTCCAAAAAATATCTGCTCCCTTTTTATTCTTAAATTTTTTGAAAAAATACAATTTTTTTTTTTTATTTAAGTTTTACAAAGGAATGCTTAGTAAACAAATAAAAAACTTATTTGTTTAATCCACTTTAACAATAATAAAATAACTATGAGGGGTGGGCAAAAATTTACATAAAACTGTGTGAATGCGTATTAGAAAAAAAAAAAATCACCCCTCAAAAAAGAAAATAATTTCTCATCTATACTTATTTTTCTTTTGACTAAACCCCACATTCTAATGGAAACCGACTATCCTTCCGTACCTACGTGTTAGACTTACGAACGACTACCCTCAAAAATATTTCAGTAGACAAGAAAAATTAGATTTTATAAAAATTCTGCCAAAAATAGACTCCAATCTTGCAACACATGGGTCAACAATGAATAACATATTGAGGCTTTTTTTAGAATAAAAAAAAAGCAATAAAAAAATTTACCCTTTCATACTTGTAACGAACAAACATGGCTTTAAACCCTAATCAAATCTGCACAGAAATGGTTTGATTAATTAAAAGGCTGCCTTTTACCCTTTTAGCGTGCCGCCTAAGGGGAAACACATAACCTTTGTTTATAATTTTTTGCTTTTTTTTTTCTGTATTTCCCATTAAATGAGGTTATTATAAAATGTAACGTGTTTTAAATTTTTAGGTTCGTTTTTTACCCCGTCGCTCTCGGGCCGAGCGTAGAAATTTGAGGACTTTAAAAAATTTGAAAATCGGATTAATTTCCAAGCATTCAAGAATGTCAAAATTTTAAAAACCTCGGAACTAAAAGCGCTGAATTTGGTTTCAGTGTTGTTAGTAATTTTTATGTTTTTTTTAGATCTATCCGTTCTAATAAATTTTATTTTAAAATTTTTTATTTCTTTTTAAAAATTTAAAAAGTTTAAAAAACCCCTTTTTGCCATTCATATAAAGAATTTAAAATTGAATAATAATTCATACCATCGTTTTGGAGAAAGACAATTTCGAAGGCTATTGAGAACCCCAAAATAAAAGCATTTAAGAAACTTTTAAAATTTTTTGTGTAAGGAAAAATTTTGAATTTAATTAAAAAATTTATTTATGTGGGATATCAGTATCAATTTTGATAAAGAATGTATCTTACCAATTTTTAAAGGGAAAATCAATAGTAAACCAAATGGGAATAACAAAAATCAAAAATTTTAGGTAAGCGGTTGCTAAAATTTATCAAAATTTCCACCTTTAGTAAAGAACAATGAAGGTTTATATTTTTCAACCAAAAATTTTTTTTAAAGAAAACCACCCCACAAACCAAAATCAATTTTTACTTTACCCAGTACATTTATTCCTTAATAAAGGAATTAACTCAAAAGGCAATTTATTCCATACAACAAACTTTTAGAAAGATAAAAAAGGGGAATCCGCTGCTTCTAAACGTCACTTTTTCATCTATCTTTGGACTATAAATTTTTAGTTTAAAATGAACCAGCGCCCTTTTCGCAAGGCTTTTAAATTCCCTATTTTTTTTTTTTTAATTAAAACATATTTAAAACCAGAAACTAAACTGAACTGACCAATTCATAATTTATTTTTAAAACAAAACACACATTTGTCGCTGGGAACGACTCGTAAATTGTATATAAAAATTTTATTTTTAAAAGGGAAAAATATCATTATGCAACTTGAATCTCATTATAAAATGTAATTTATATAAATTTAACAGGGGCCAGTTACAAAGGGACCCAAAGTTCTCTAAAATCAACCATTTAATTCAACAATCCCTGTTTTTTCCCTGTACTTTTTCCCTTTTTTAAAATATTTAGATTCTATGACACCGGTGGTTCAGAATATGAATGTCCCCTACCGGCGGCCAATTAGGGTGAACACTTGAAAAGTCCCGCGAAAGAATAAATAAAATTTCGGTACCTGCGAAGGGGGGGAGTGGGAAATGTATTTACAGTAAATCCCCTTAGCTCATTGCTAGATTCCTGATCCGAGACTATCACGATGGTCTTATGATATTTTACAAACTTCGACATCAACCAACAACCACAATGCTCCACAAAGGTCTTGGACGTCAATGATCCTTTAAAAATCATACTTTGGGGGAAAAAAAATTCAACGAAGTGTATGTTACATGAAAAAAAACCATCAAAAGGGAAAAATTTAATAAAAAAAAAGAAAATTACGTGCCATTTGTTTTCTTTTTTTCAGTAGTATTTAATTTTTTTAAAATGAAGCATCAGGTGAAGTAACACTAATAAATCAGGAATGACCAAAATTACCAATTTTACAAAAAAAGCAATTAAATTGATATTTTTGTTTTAATCCAAAAATTCATTTTGCCCAAAAAAAATATTTTCAAATTTGGGATTTAAAATCAAAGTTTTTTTTTTAAAACATAGGAAATAAATATTTCATACTAAAATGTAAAGTATAAGTATTTTGGTTTATAATTTTAACAAAATATATTTTTTTTTTTTTAATTTTGCTTATAACTAAGGGTTTTTTATTTCAACCAAATTTGGTGACCGGGGGTTTTAAAGGGTAAAGTGTCGACTTCATGCTGGCCGGGGGTTAAATCCTGGGCCGGCCAAAGATTTTTCTGATTACCAAACCCTTTCCTTCACCTCGACAAACACTTTGAATGTGGGGAATGCCAGGTCTCCCCCGTGGGGGGACCCACGTTAAACTGAAGTCCTCCATTTCTCTCACAACACCCACCATTACAATTAGCGAAAAGCAATAACCCAAGGGGTATAAGACGCGGTGCAAATAATAAAAAAAAAACCAAATTTAAGATTTATTCACCACTAAAAAAAAATGTTTATTTAAAGGACAAAAAAAAATTAATTAGCTTACGAAAATTAAAATATATAATTAATTTTTTAAGCAAATTTGATAAATTGAAGTTTAAATTGACTATTTTGTTTTTTGATTTGAAATTTAACGTTAGGTTCTTTCGAAAAAAAATTTTAGATAATTTTAATGGTTAACGAAAGTAAAAGGGGCTTTTTTAAAATTGCTAAAAAATTGTGATTATTTTTTCATAATTTAAAAAAAAACTTTTTCGGAAACTTCCAATTAATCCCGTAGTATCCCCGTAAATTAATACTTTTAACAATTTCTAATATGTCCACGTTTTTTTTTCTGTACATTCAAATTTAAATTCAGTTGACGAAATTAAAATTTAATCAAAAAATACATAAAAATAAAAGACTTTAATTCAATTTTTTAACTGTCCGGGTAGTTTTCACTCCTTCGTTGAAAAATCTTCAATTAAAGGGAAAAAACCATAAAATTTTATTGAGAATACACAAAACGCCCAATTTAAAATGAACGCATAGACTAACAGCCAATGACGGTGAGATGAGGTTCAAATCTTGGCAAATGTCTGAGGGTATTTTTTTCAAAGGGGTTTTTTTACCACCTTCAAGAAATTTTCAGTACACTCCTAAAAACAAACCCTTTCCCTAATTATTTAAGCCATTGGCGTAATTATACTAGTTATAACCCGGATAAAATTAAGACGGGGTGCGAAGAAAAATCAAAAAACCCCGAAAAACCCCAAAGGAATTTCACAAACACTAAAATTATTTCCCGGTCTCATTCGTACGTAAACTGGAAACAGTTTTTCAATTATTTCCTGTCACCACGAACATTATTTTGTAGACCAGCCAACGAGTTTTTGTAAAATTATAAAGTTTAAAAAAATTTTAATTTTTCTGGGGGTAAAAGAATATTGTTTTATGCACAGTTAATACCTAAACCTATGAATACATAAATTTCAGTTATCTTTTGAGTTCTACAATATATAATTCAAATTTTACGGGGAATAAAAAAAATGTGATAAAATTTTGCACAACGCACTCGTAAACAAAATGGGTGGTAAAAGCCAAGCTTTATACTAGTTACGTTATAACCGCATAAAAATTTTATTCCTTAAATTAAATTAGAATGTAAAGTGAAGAAGGGGCGCGGGACACAAAAAATTTTTGGATAGCTAAGTTAAGTTTTGACTACTAACCCAAAAAGGTTTCTAGTTATACCCCATGCCCCCGGGTGAAATTTTTTCCAATTTAAAGAATAAATCAAGCAAGCTTAGGAGAAAGTCTCGATCGGTTTTGGTTTGGAGTTTAGTATTTCACATTAACACATAACACCCCAAACTACGAAATAAAGGGTTTTTTTTGATAACTCTTAAAATTATATAAACTAATTTGATATTTAAAGTTTAAAAAAACCCACGTTAATTTTAAAACGCAATGTAATTTCTTACTAAATGGGTTTGGGGGGAAAATTAGGGAAAAAAACGCAAAAAAAAAAACAAAATTACAATTATATGCTCGAACCTTAGTTTTACAACCTAAAACCTCCATCATGGTGTCTAACTCTCTTTACAATTTAGAGCTCCACGTCCACGAGCCTAAATTGCATTCACTTTCGGTAAGACAATTTTCCCCCTTTATAATTTCACAAAAATTCTAAATTTTTACTTTAATTTTATTATACAATTTGGAAAACGATTTTTTTAAAAAATGATGTATGTGTATTAGTTAAAACTGTCTAAAAAAAACTAGAAATAAACTAAATTTAGATGGCCTGCAAAAGCCTAAACAAACAAAAAATTTATAAATTTTTAAAGGCCTCTATGGCTATTGTCAAGTTCCTTGATAAAAATTTAAAAGTCCCGGGTTTTTCAATCCGGCGTGGTGTTTTCCAAAAAATGTAAAATAATTTTGGGGATTCTGGAACGGGTTAAACTCAAACCTCTTAGGAAAAAATGAGATCTACTTAAAAAATGAAGACGCCTGTTTTTTAAAAAGAGATTAACGCCGGGGGGTTTCCGCTGACCTGATGAATGTGACACCTTTTTTCAGCAAATTTGGGAAATAACACCCGGACGGGGGCGGGCTTCGTTATAAACTCACTTGTGCTCACACCTTGGAGATTTTCATAAAATTTTTAAAAAATATTTCATATTTTAAAAAAGGATTTTTCTGAGATGAAAATTGCCAAATACCTTAGTTGACAATTTTTTTTAAAATTTATAAACGTAAATGGGGTTATTCTGCAAGAAAATAATATATGAATTGAAATAAATACACAACTGTTTTTTTACTATTAATACTTATTAAACCAGATTTTACTGAATGGCGTCAATAAAAAAAAACTTGCATATTTATTTACATAGTTCTTTTATTTTGTTTTTTAAATTTTTAAAAAATCTTAATATAATCAATGGTTCAAAACCACACCCTCACAGTTTTACTTTTACCTTCTCTATCGTGCCCTTTTTTCCTCTCCCCACCCAACCACACCCTTCAATCAACGCACCCTATCTCCCCCCGTCCCCCCCCCCTTCCCATTCCCCAATTCCCCTCTGTTCAATTTCCTCACACTCAACCTTATCTTCTTTTTTTTTAAGTCACCTTACCAAATAATTTTTTTGTTTGCCAATAGTGTAAAACCAAAAAAAACCGAAAAACCAAAACCTTTTTCAAATAATCAAAAATAGTATTTTTTTTTTTTTTTATTCTTTTTCTTTTCCCTCTTTAAAAAATGAAATTTAAAAGAATTCAACTACAAAGTTAAATAACAAAAATAAAAAAGAAAAAAAAGGGAAATAGAAATTGAAAAAAATTTGAAAGATGATTTATTTGAAAAAAATAAAACTTTTCAATTTGGTTTAATTGAAAAAAAAAATATACTAATTAAATCAATGGATCTCAATCGGGGGGTAAAGTAAAATTTAAAAAAATAAATTAAATTTGTTTTAAAAGTTTTTTGGGTCCTTAAACGATATTTTAACAAAACAAACCCCCCCAAATCCTCAAAAATGAATATAATTTTAAAATATAATAAATAAGGCCTAACTTTTCCTTATTTCTTTAGTTTAACGAATGGCCTATTTTAAAATTTTTTTTTATCTTTTCCTCCACGCCCTGACACCATTCGGGTTATTAAAAATATTATCCAATGAAGTAAAGAAAAAAGGGGTAGAATTTTTAAGGTGTTTACACTTTTGGGGAATGTTAAAAAAACCCTTTTGGGGAAAACTCAGTACAGTCAACTCTCATTCTACAAAACCTTTCCGGGTTTTCCCTAAAAAGGGCCCTTTTTGGGAATTTTTAACAGATTTTGTTCCACCCTGACCTTATACAAAAAATTCTTTTTTTAGACAAAAATTAGCGGGGGTCATTAAAAAATCGTTCAAAAAAACCAAACCAAAAACGAACCAAATCAAAATAAAAATGTTAAAAAATAGCATGGCCCGTCAAAAATTGTTCAAAAAAAATCAACCAAAATATAACCAAATCGAGCAAAATAACAATGGCAAAGCCAGCCTGGCGGGGATGCAGCGGCGTCACGCGGGGGAAACTTTCCACTTGTGGGGGGGTGGACAAGCAAGTGCATTGGCTGGCATTAGAGGTGGTGCTTTTTTTAAAAACCGATCCACCCCTTTTTACTAGTAATACAGCGCTCATAAAGAAAATTGCAACGCAGCGACCAAAAAAATGCAACAAACACATTTTACACCGTTTCCTTAAATTTTTCACCTTTTTTCCCACATTTTTCAGGGTTCCCCCAAAAAAGGTCGTACTTTTTGAGAGGAAAACCTATTCCCCGGGTCGTATAATCGTTTCCTTTTGGCTAGCAATGCTCATATCCCCCTTTTTTGGCTGATTCTTGGCTAGAAATGCTCAGGGATCCCCCCTTTCATGATCCTTTGGGGCTAGCATGCTCATATCCCACTTTCATGATCCTTGGCTAAAAGCTCATGACCCCTTTTCTGCTCCCTGGCTAGCACGATTTCACGCACGTGAAAACAACATAAAAGCCCCAATCTCGTATATTGGGCAGGGGGGGGCCGGGGTTTTGGATCGGGTCTTACCTGATTGTGATGAGGGGATTTAAGGCTCTAACTAGCGAGGACAAAGGTATTTTTTTTTCAACCCCTCTAAGTTATACCTTACTACCCTTATTCATTAATTTTAAAGTTTGGAAAACCCGGAGGGTATAAGACATGGGGCACCAAAATAAAATGTTATTTTATTAGAACATACATTCATAAAATAAAAACATGGCGTTTTGAGGAATATTTTAAAAAAAACCAATGTATTAAAAAAAAGAAATTTTTTACTTACGCTACTACAAGAATACGTTACTATCAAACTACTCAAGAAATTCAAAAAGCAAGATCATGAATCCTTTTTGAATTATAATTAAATGAAACAAAATAATTTCAACATGGCGAAAACACTTTTTTTTTTTTCTTATGAAATAATTAATGGGGGTAAAACCCTGGTAAAATTATAATAAAGTTTATGTTTTTCTAAACCCCGGGAACAAAAAAGAGATTTTTTTTTGTTTCCTCTGGCCCCAAGTTTGTATTTGTCTCTTTTTCTCTGGCCACGATCAGAAAAAATTTTTAGTGCGTTTGGTTAAAACAAAATATGGGTTTGTTAATAATAATGCAACTTTTTTTTTTGAAGCAACCCTTCAAAAAAAAAAGGGTTTTTTACCGACTAGTTTTCTTTAAAACTCCAAATTTTTTGAAAATTATCTAACGATTTTTTTTAAATTGGATATCTAGGGATTGTTTAAGCCTAAATAAACTGTAACTTGTTCCCCCTTTCTACTATAACACACTCAATTATTTTTGCGAATCAAATTTTAATTACACATGTGTAATCAATAAAGCAAACTTTTAACCACATCCTGCCCTTTAAAATTTTTATATCCGGCAGTGTTGCCATCTCCCCTTTGGGGGACCATTAAAACCTAATCCACACATCACACTAAAAACAAATGGACCTTTGCAAAAAAAAATAAATGTTTTGGGGGTGTTCGTGTGCGTTGACACCTTTACCTTAAACAGATATTAAACATAAAAAAAATAAAAAATATACTTATTACCCCTTTAACTCAATTCTACTTGCTAAAGCAATAATAACTACACGTGTGTAAATCAATAAAGCTACACACACACAAAACAACAAAAAAAAATTGGTGTTATTAATATTTATTCTGTCATTTTTGTCAGGGAAAATTTGTCAACGCCTTTCAGTTTTGAAACCTACAACAATTCTAGTGACAGAAGGGTTCGTACAATTTGAAAACACCATATTCTTCTATAGGGGTTTTGGGAAAAAATAGAACAGAAGCAACCGCGAAAGAAATAGGGTTGAATCTAGTGCTGGGGGAATTTCGGGATTTGAAACCCGCCCTTTTTTTACTGTTGGGATTCCACGAAAAAGCTGGAACATTTCCTTACTCCCCTTACCCCCATTACTTCGACGCGCCCTCCAAGGGGCCATGGTGATAGCTACACCTTTTAGCCCGCATGGGGTAGGGGGGGTTTTGGGCCCCGAAGACACACAAAACCGCTCAGTTTTTTTGAGCCTTACCACCCAGGGCCCCGGGATTTACATTGCCCCCCCGGAGGGTAAATTTAATTTCCGTGGGTGTGAAACATAGGTTGACTGTCCAGGGGCCCGCCAGATTTTCCTGATTTAAAATGTTTGGTCACCGATTTAAAAACCTGGCCCCCTGATGTAAAAAGGCGGGCACAACGCCGTATTGAACCTTTCCGTCAGTATTTCCCCCTTGAATATTTTAGACATGTTTCTGGGCCCACGAATTTTTAAAGGGTCAGTAAAAATCACAGCGGGACATTGCCAAACCAGACTGATGTTTGATATTCGCGAAGAGGATGCTCCATACACGTCACAGGAGGAGTGCCCGACCCATGGACTGCACGTTCCCCCCCCTCCCCAATACTAAAAACACCCAACACAGGAGTGCCACCCTGGGGCACATTTGGGCCCAAAGCCCAAGTCCCTCCTCATCTGTGGATCCGAGGGCAGCTCCAAACAAACCCTAGTTTTAAAATGGTCCGGGTTTGAACCCCCATGCGGCACTTGCGGGGGGAGGCCCGAGACTGCACACTCTTTTAACAAAACATTGGGGGCACACATTAAATAAAATGGGCTAAACCCATGACCGAAAGTGGTGGCCCTTTTTGGGGGGCATGTCTCTGAAGGAGGGGGGAAAAACCCCGGGTGGTCAAAGTAGGTTAAATTTACATCACAATCACGATCACGGAAAATAACTCGGGGGAGGGGGTTGGGTGGGGGAAAACGGGAAAACAACCGATTGAAAAGTAAGTCAAGAATCCCAAATCGAGGCAAAGTCAAAACCAAAAATTAGGGAAGTAGACAAAAAAAATTTTCAACCCCCCTTCTCACCCCCATAAAAAATACAGTACTTTTTTTTAACCCTATAACTCCAATTTCATTTTAAACAATTCCTTTTAACAAAATTTTCCAAAATTTTTTAATTTTGAAAAACAAAAAAATTTCACTAACACCCCCAATAAATATTTTTTCAGAAACCAATAACACACTGTTATTTTATATGTTAAACAAACCTAAGTAAAATTTTAAACTAGATTAGTTAACCAGATTCAAAAATTTGTTATTTGACAATCACTTAACAATAAATACTCTTAATTTGAAGTCTAGCGCAAAATAAAAACACCCGTGGTTTTATTAATATAATTTTTAAAAAACAAATTTTGAACAAAACCCCCACTTTTTTTTTTGGTTACATGGCAGGGAAAATAGCCGAGGGAAAAAAGACAGAGAGAGAGAAAAACAGGGATAAAGCGACATGGAACACCCCGAAAAGGAAAATTGGGCCTTTTTTAGTTCACCAAATTTAAAAAGTAAATATTCATCATAATCCCCCAAATCTTGAAACTGATTATTTTCTAAAAAAGTCAAGCTTTTTTTTAAAAAACCAAAAGGTAAAAATTATAAAATTTTTTTAAATTTTTTGTGTGTGTGTGTGTTGTGGTGTTGTTGTTTGGGGTTGGTGTGTGTGGTTGTGTGGTGTTGTGTGTGTGTGTGTTGTTGTGTGTGGGGTGTGTGTGTGTGTGTGTTTGTGTGTGTTGTCCACATACTAAACCCCACCTTTTTCCCCGGGGGAATTATCTCATTGTTTTCTTTCCGGGCACACCAACACATGATACTTTTTGAAAACAAAATACCGGTTTGAGGTAACACTACCGATGTTTTTACTCAATTTAACCCCTAGGGGAGAGATGATGTCCAGAAAGGTAAAAAGTGTACCAAAAAAACGGGGGCAGGGGGGTTTAATTTTTGGGCCGTACCGGGAATATTGGAAAACCGGAAGAGAAACTCACCTATCTGATAAACTTATTATAAGGAAAATAATAGTGGATAAGAAAAAAAAAAAAAAAACCTCCAATAAAGCAGAAGACATTGCATACGTTTTTAAGTGACACTACAGAAAATACTTTTAAAGTAAATGATTTAAAGAGTGGTTTTGTATTTCTTTTTGGGGGAAATATAATAATGTTTCAAGATGCAAACACGATAGGTGAGTACAGGTTATAATTGAATGTGCTACCATCTCTATATACAAAAAAGTGTATTAAAAAAAAAATATATTTTTTAAAAACAAGGATAAAAACTACTAAAAAAACCAATGCCTGAGAACAACCAAATATCACAAATGAGAAAAATGACAAAAAAAGGGACTACCAAAACAGTTTTTTTAATACCAAGGTTTCATTAACGAATTTTTGATTTAAATATTTCATTGTGATCATGGGGGCCTTTAAAAAAGCCACCCCCCTAAAGCCATTCGAAGAATTTTTCCTAAAATTTTTTTTAAAAAATATTATTAAATCATTGGTAAAATTTAACTTCAAACTGCTCCAAAATTTTTGAAAAGAAAACATCTAATAAGAATGTAAAATGGAAATATATAAGACGGATAATTTTACGTGACCAAAGTCACCTTGAAATTTTTTTACAAGGTTTTTTTATTTTTTATCACGAAGATTAGCTCATGAATAAAAAAGGCTTTTTTATTTACTGCACAGAAATTTTCATATGGAAAATATTCTAGTTTCAAGATATTATCTGTAGTCTACCTGGAAATAAATTTTCATTTGTTGTAAATAAAATTAACAGATGTTAAACTAGAAACACATATTTTAGTTTACTAACCAGAAATGGGAGACCCGGATCAATATCGGTTAGCAACACGGGGAAAATTTAATTCTACATTGAATCATAAACCCACACAACACGGCTGAAACCCCGGACCCTTGCCCATTTTTTTAAAAAAAGGTAAGAACATTTTTCGAAATTTAGAAAATTGAGGCTGTCACTAAAAAACAGGATTTTATTTTTTTCTTGGCAATAAACAAATAAATGGTCGAGAGTGTGTATATATATAAAAAATATATAAATATATTAAATAATTAAAATTGAGAAAAAGTAAAGAATGGGGGATTTAGTGACAATTCCGTGGTTTTTTTAAAAAGTGTTTTGGACGTGAAATTTAGTAAACCATCAATCCTTATCGTTGGCAGCGCGGGCAAGGGTTAATATTGTCTTGTCCCGATAGATATGACGGGGGGTTAGGTTTTTTAAACAGGGTAGGGATATGGAGAGTTTTTTTAAAAAACATTTTTATTTACCACACCTTTTCATCAAGTAAAGTTTGGACAACCCGATGGTAGTAAGAGGGTGCACCAAAATAAAAAGTTTTATAGAAAATAACTACTTTTTTAAAAAAAAAACTGGAAATCCTTGACGATTTATTTTACAAATAAAATTGAATATAAAACAAGCCCTTATTTACTTACGCTACTCCCAGGTAAAACATTACTATAAAACAGCCAGGGAAACTACAAAAAAGTTTATGAAATACTTTTGGATTAATAATACTTCTAATAAAAAAAAATTATTTCAAAAGTCGAAAAACAATTTTAAAAAATTTAACTCGAATATTAGTAACGGATAAACTCGATCTCAAAATTTTAAAATCTTTACATTTTACAAAACAAAACCAAATAAGTGAATTTTTTAATTCGACTTTTCCCCAAACTTTATTTTGATTTTATAAAGCAAAACACGTTTTTTATTTCGTTTTTTAGACTTGGTCCTCAAATTAGACAGTTTATTTTTGTGTGTTTTATTTCGGTATTTTCTAAAAAAAAAAGCTGCAAATATTTGATTTTTTTTTTTTTTAATGAGTTTTTCTGGTTTTGCGGGAAAATCGATTGTTTAAAAAAGGGGGGGATCAAATTGGCATGAAAAACTAACACATGATATCTGTTGAACTGTAATCCCCAAAGTGTTTTTTCTTACGGGGCCCAAAAAACAATTGACTGAATGGTTTAAAATCCCCCCTAAATAAAACGGTTTGTTAGCATTTTTTTCATATTTTTTCTCCTCAATTCAATGGCAGAAATTTATATTTCTAATTTTACTAGTTAAGTAACAATAAAAATTTTTTCAAAAAACCAATACCACTTTACCTTTTTTTTCCACAAAATAAAATAAAATTTTGGGAACACGGAAACTGAACCAATAAACTAAACTGGGTTTTTAAAAACAAAAACCACACTTAAAAAATTATAAATTCTTACGCTAAGATTATTAATTTAAATCATACAACTTGCAATATTCATCAACTGTTGAATTTTTTCATAACATGATAATTTTTTGTACTCTGAATTTTTAATGTGTCTCTCTTTGTGGGGGGGTCCAAATTTTAAAAAAGTGCTAAAAGCAAAAAAATAATACATCTTTAACAAAATGTCTCGTTTTGGAAACTTCACTAAACTTGGTTGGCAAAAATTGTGTTTATAATACCAATCAATGAAATATTTTTTTTTTTTGGGAAATTAAACTCGTTCTTTACTTTTTCCACTCACTGGGGATTAGTTCGGAAAAATAATTTAAAGGCACCTAAAAATGGAAAGCCCAAAAAACTTTTCTGAAACTAGAGGGGCATTTAAAAAATGATTAGGAACTTAACATTGGCATTTGAAATATATTACTTTTTAAAGAATTTTAAATTTTAAAAAGACAACAATCAAAACCTTTTTACAAAAAGGAACGCCCCCTGAGCGAAAAAGCTCCTATTGGGAAAACCATTTTTGACTGTAAGAGAATAACATTATGGAAAGATTTAATAGATAATAAGATTCTTAAAAACCTAGGGTTTATTCAAAAACTTTAATTTTTTTTCTGAATTCCCTTTTAAAGACCTAAAAAACCATGTAACATAAATTACACATATACCTAATTTTCAAAGAAAACCCGACGGAAAAAAGAATTTCCTTCACTGAAAATTTCGTGACAGTTTTCAAATTTTTAAAAATTCGTGTGCTATTGATTTCACAACAGAAAAACGTGAAAAAACTGTTTCCTCCAAAGAAATTACAAAGAATTTTATTTTCTTTGTAGGTCAACACAAAAAGTAATGTTTAGCTAAAATCGTAGCTAATTTGTTGTAAAACAGTACATTTAAAATAACAACCAGTTTGGATAGTGAAATTTCAAACCCACTTTTTCAAACACTATACTTCGATTGAAGAACGTATCTTTTTTTACAGCACAGGGGGGGTTTTTTTGAGAAAATATAAAATTTATGTAATTTTGTATTTTCCAAATTCAGTAATTGCTTTGCGTTGAATTTACATCACAATTTCAAACTGGGAACGGCGAAAGTACTTTCAAAACCTTTAAAATTTTGTAAGAACCGATCCCCATCCAACATTATACAAAAAGATTGAAATATTAACAATTTTTCGAATCAATATCTTACCAAAGAATACGTATTCAAAATTTTACATATATTTTATAGAATCATTTGTGGCTAGATTTTCCCTAATTTGCATGATATTTTACCTCCTAATTCCGAGTATTTTTTTTTTTACTTTTAAGACCAACTCTGACCTACTTTGTGACTATAGCGAAGTTCTAACTAAATACTAAAGGGCCCAGGTTTTTATTCCTATCTTTCAGATTTTAGTGAAAACATTGGTATTTAATATTCAAAATCTGGCCTCTATAGTAAATATATTTTTTATTTGAATTATTTTAAAATTTACTTTCCCGCACCAAAGATTTGTCAGCCCAGAAATTTCTATGACGGAGGAAATGCCCCACAATTTTATGAAAAAGTCTTTTTTAAATAACTTTCCCAAATTAAATTTTTCAACCAAAATTCACATGGACTAAGACTTTTCTTCCCCCCTTTAAGGGAATTGGCTACTATTTTAAACGTTGAAAAAAACGTTGACAACGACGGGTTTTTAACCGACAATCTGACTAGACTTTAGATTTCAATACCCACTTGGTGTGTCATACTACCAAACCCTTTTAATCTTTTGATAGATTGAGTGCCTCTAGAAGTAGGTTTAAAACTCCAAATTTTGGCTAGTCACTCGGGGTGGTTTTTAACATATTTTTTTTGATAGTTTTATTTAATCGTAAAGCTCACACACTATTTTTAAATTTACAATTTTTGGTTTTTATTTGCTAGGGGGTTTGAGCTAACATTTGTTTAATAATTATTTTCTTCCATTCTCTTTCCATTTAAAAAAAGCATTTCCTCTTAATACCTTTTATTACCCCTGGTTGTTATAACCAACGGGTAATATTGGAAATATATAAACATTTTTATTCGACAACATCCCGGGGCCGCCAACTTTTAGACCGCGATCGACTTACAAAAACCTTTAAAAGAAAATCAAACACTCATGTTTTTCTGCTTTAAATTTGACTTTATAAAAAATTTTATTTAAAACCTTTTTATTTATTCATTACACAATTAATTCGTTCCTCTATTCTTAGCCAAAATGAAAAAATTAAATAAAATACATTTTAAATTTTTAAAATTTAAAATAACAATTTTTTTTGCAAATATTATAAAATTGTATAATAAAAAACAAATTAATAAAATTGGTTAAAAACAAAAATAGAAAAAAACCCAAATTTTTTTAACTACAAAAAATTAAAAATTTTTAAAAAAAACCAGCAAATTATTTTGTTTAATCAAAAACGATGTGAAAAAATTTTAAAACCCCCAAAATTGCCATCTAAATTTTCCAGAATTTAAAAAATCAAAAATTTTTCTGAACACCTCAAATCATTTTTAAACAAAAAACGGATTTCTTTTTATCAGAAAAACAATTTACTAAACCCCCATTTTGACTTCACCTTTAAAGAAATTTCCAAAACCAAATTTTCTAAATGTGAAAATAAATTACCTTTAATTTAATTTAAATTTTTCATAATTTAAAGATAATTTTAATTACTTTAAAAATTGTTTCCCGACCAATTTTAAACGAAATACAACAAATTTTCCCAAAAAAAAAATTTTGAACAAAGGTAATACTAACAACAAATTTTCTCATCTTGGAATTTTTTTTAATTGAAAATTATTTTTTAAAAAAAATGTTTGAGCAAATACCCCAATTTGTTTTCCCCCTAAACAAACAATAAATTTTTAACTCAAATACACTCTTTATAAATAAGTTTTAAACCATATTATACAAATATTTTTAAAAAAAAATTCAAATTTTTTAAATCAAATATTTGTACCTTCAAAAAACCTTAATTTTTGTAAAATTAAAACATAACATATCAGGTTTTTTTTATAGATTGAATATTTAAAAAGCACCGGGGTTTTAGTCTATTTCAAGTATAAACAAAAATTAAAAAATTTTTGAAAAACTTATATATTTATTCAATTTAAAAAATAAAAATAAATTTTAATTAACATTTGTCCAAAACCCAAATTAAAATAAATACACTTTTTTTAATATAAATTTATAAATAAAATTTTTACCAGGACATTATTAAAAAAGAACTAAGCTTTTTTTATAAAAACAAAAAAAAAGAAAAAAAAAAAAAGAAAACTAAACATAGAAAAAAATATCACCAACAAAATCAAACATAAAAAAAGTTTTTCCACCCTTTTAAACAAAAAAACCAAAATTTTTAAAAAAAAAAATAAGGCCACTAAAAAATTTTACAAAAAACCACAAAAACAAAATAAAAAAACACAAAACAAATTTAAAATTGAAATGTTTTCATTTTATTTTATTTCACTTATTTCAAAATTTCATTTCCAAAACGTTTTGGGCAGTGCAAAAATTGAACCCCAAAAAAACTCACTGAAACCCCCTTTACAAAATTTTACAAAAAAATTTTATCCAAAATTTAAGACAAAATTTTTATTTAAAAAAATATTTTTAAAAAACTTTTTTACGGTAGAAAAAAAAAAAACGACCAACAAAAAAAAAAACAGTGGATCACCAATTTAAATTTAAAAAAAAACCACAAACGGACTTTTTTGTTTAAAATTTAACGAATTTAAAAAAAGAAAAACTAAAACAAAAATACCAATAATTTTCAATTTAAAAATAATTTTAAAAGAAAAAATTTTTAAAAAAATTTTGTAAAAAAATGAAAATAAAATTTAAATTTTTTGAAACAAAACAAAAATATAAAAAAAAATACGGTTAAAAAAAATCCCAAAATTTTTAACGTAAAAAAAAATCCCAACCAAAAAAAACAAATAAAATAAACAAAGCCGTTTAAAAAAAAAAAAAAAAAAAAAAAAAAAAAAATAAAAAAACAACAAAAAACCCAATTTTTAGCCACCCCAAACCCCTGCCCTAACAAGATCTTGGTGCGAACCCAAAAATTTCTCCCAAACTTTAAACGAAAAAACAAAATATTTTTTAAAACATGTTTCGCGAGCCCTAAAAACCTATTTGAATTCAATCTTGAAACACAATTTCCAAAAAAAAAAAAAAAATTTTTTAAAAAAAAAACTTTTAAAAAGATTTTAAGAAAAACATTATAAATTTAAAAATCCCCAAAAGAGACTTTGATGGCACAAAAAAAAACAAAGTTTCAAAAGTCAAAAAGTTACATTTAAAAAAAAGCCAATCTCCAAATGATAAAAACAAAGAAACAATGCCCATTTTAAAAAAATCGAATAATTATTTTTTGAATTTAAAAATTTAAAAACTCAATAAACAACACCCCCGACCGGTTTTTACCTAAACAGTAACAGGGCTATTGGGTTTATGTTATTTTCAAACACTTCCAAAAATAATAATCCCCTCAAGGGTTTTTAAATCTTTTAAAATTTTCGAAAACAAACATCCTTTTAAACCATTAAAACCCAAATTTTAACCCAGCATCAAAAATGTTTTTTGTCACGTTTTCCTTTCGGAGACACACATTTCGAACAAAATTAAAGGGCATTTAAAAATATTTTAATCTATGAAAAAACAATCTTCTAAAAAAACGTAAACAATTTCACCATTTAAAAATACATAGTGTTATGCCGTTCCCCTTTCCCCAAGACAAAATTTGGGGAAATGACTTAGGGTTATTTTTTTTATTTCAATTTTTAGAAAAAATTTTCCCCCCGGAAACTACCCAAATGAACTTATCACAAAAACCCTTTAACACGTTTTTTGCATGCCAAAACTCCCCCAAAACCATTTTTTAAAAAAAAAATAAGGTCAAACAAAAAAGATCATTTTTAAACAAAATTTTAAAGCCATTTTTAAAAACCCCCTGAAAAAAATTAACACAAACCATTAAAAAAGGGTAAGGGGGGTTTTTAAAACCAAAAAACAAGTAAAATGAAAAAAAAAACCAACAAATCCAGCCAGGCCCCCAAAAACAAAAAATTTTAAAAACCACAAGTTTTGGTTTTCAAAAACGTAAAAACAAAGAGGGAACATAAAAACGACCAAATTTCTTTAATTAAAACCCCGCCCTTTTTTAAAATAAAATTAATTTTCCTCCCACCACAGCACCTTCCCCCAATTCCCCTTAACCTTTTTCCGAAACGCCCTTCCGTGGGGAAGTCAAAACAAATAAAACCGAGAAACCCCCCCGCAACTTTTTAAAAACCCAAAAAAATTTACCACTTTTCTAAAAAAAAGGTAAATCTATACTTGGGATTTCTTTAACCACTGGGGAAAAAGCCAAAAAAGCCCCACACCCCCCAACACCAAAAGGATTGGGAATTTAGCAACAGGAACAAATTTTAATTTTTTTTAAACCACCAACCCCCCAAAGTGTTAAACAACACTCCAATAAAGAAAGAGTTTGCATTAAAATTTTTTATTAAAAAAAATATTTTTGAAAAAATTCAAATATTTTTATTTTAAAACAAAAACATTTATAAAAACAAGAAATATTTAAGTTTTTTTTACAAAATTCCCCTTTAGTTAAAAGTCAAACTAATTTAAAATAAAAAAGCCATTGAAGTTTTTTAAACTCTTTTAATATTTACAGAGCCCCCAAAAAAAAAAACATTTAAAACGAAGTTATTTTCTTTTTTTTTACCACAGCATATACTATTTAACGGTTCACTGAATATTTTCTAAAAACGCACAGGGTTTTGAGATTAAAAAATTTATTTTTGAAAATAAATTCACATTGGGTAGAGATGTGGAAAAAACCCTCAGTTAATCAGCGGATTTCAAACCCCAAACTCAAGCCATCACAGGGAATCAAAAAAAAAAGTTTTTAATCAAATTTTTATTATTTAAAAATCATTTTCTATTTTTTTTCTAACACCCCAAATCCATTTATTTAAATTTTTTTTATTAAAACACCTCTACCAACTTAAAAAAATTTAAATTTTTTTCTTGGTGAATTAAATTTTTAAAAATTTTAAGGGTTTTTAA